>JAWQEG010007992.1:0-27500 GCA_033782935.1 Petrolisthes cinctipes
AAGGCAGGGTTTAGTGTGGTGTTGATGTGTTGGTGGGAGAGAACAGACAGACAGACAGACCAGACAGACAGACAGACAGACAGACAGACAGGCAGGCAGGGAGGGGTATGCTTTCGTGGAGAGAGCAGACAGACAGACAAGGAGGCAGGGGTTGGTGATGTGTTGATGTATAGATTGTGTTGATGTGTAGATAGATTGGTGGGAGAGAGCAGGCAGAGAGACAGGCATGGAGGGGTATGTCTTGGTGGAGAGAGAAGACAGACAGACAGACAGACAGGCAAGGAAGCATGATGTTGATGTGTAGATATGTTGGTGGGAGTGAGCAGACAGAGAGACAGGCATGGAGGGGTATGTCTAGGTGGGGAGAGAAGACAGACAGACAAGGAGGTAGAGGTTGGTGATGTGTTGATGTATAGATTGTGTTGATGTGTAGATATGTTGGTGGGAGAGAGCAGGCAGGAGACAGGCATGGAGGGGTTGTCTAGGTGAAGAGAGAAGACACAGACAGACAAGGAGGCAAGAGTTGGTAGGTTTGGTGTCGTTGATGCTGAGGTAACAGTTGGTGGTGCCATTACCGAGCACCAGATGGCTCTTTAAGTGTAGGGGGAGGGGAGGGGGGGGGGAAGGGGTTGCTTAATTGCCAATTTTCCAGGTCAGGACCCCCGAAGACGTATGTATGTATGTATGTATGTACAGTCACGAGTCATAATAAGTATCCAAGTGTCGTTGAAGTTTCGAGCCATCTGACAACATACCAATGAACCAATTACAATGCTTATACTTTCCATCTCATACTTACTGGAGCGCGTTTTAAAGCACACCTGTATATATATTATTACTCGTGACTGTACATTCACGACTCATAATAAGTATCCAAGTGCCGTTGAAGTTTCGAACCATCTAACAACATACCTGTGAACTAATTACAACGTTAATCATGTCTCATACTTACTGGAGCTCGTTTAATTACTCCCATCATCATCAGGCTATTCGAAGCACACCTGGATACTTATTATTATGGTTCGTGACTGTACTATGTTGCACAAAAGTTTATTCCCTCAGCAACACACAGTAGTAGCAGTGAATTTCTTACCTGAGATTCGAACGACAAGTTACATGTAGTTCGCCATCTATCTATCTATCTATCTATCCTCTGTTGTTTTTTAGTCGTTCGAACCACAGGTGCCTAAGTGACCCTGTGATGTGGTCGGAAATTGAAGATATACGACGAGTCCTTCAAATATTGCCACGAAACACCACCTATATTGAAGGAGCTTGTTTCGTGGCATAGTCAGGAGGAATGAGAAGCCACCAAGTCTCATACACGATCACGAGTTCCTTAATTAAACGGAGATGTTCTTGTTGATAAATTGGAAGGTCTCTGATTCCTCCAAACTACCACGAAACAGATCCCTATTAGTACCAATGAGGACGTCTGTTTCTTGGCAAAGTTTGGAGGAATCAGAAACCTTCCAGTTAACTAACAATAGAATCTCCCCTTACGACAATTTTGAAACTGACTGACTGGCTGGCTGGTTGAGGGAACGAACTTTTGTGCACCACTGTACATACATACATACGTGGTGGGTATTATCGTGCACCTGGCAGCTCACCCCCCCCCCCCCAGGCTTTTACTCTCTCTGGGTCGGGAATGTATGTATGTATGTGGTAAAGGGGTCATTTGTGTGTGGCAATGGAAGGACTGGCTACCCATTTTTTTGGTTCTGGAAAATATGTTGTACTGTCACAATCGAGATATCCTGCAGCACTTTCCTTCCAACGTAGTAAATAAATATCTTGGTAATAAAAAACAACACGTATTTATCATTTTGCAGCACCTCATAATAATAATAATAATAATAATTGAGGGGTTTGAGTTGACATAAGGTGTTGTTGTTGTATGATTATATTTAGATATGATACTGATAATTTATAATTGCACGATGGAAGAAAAGTGTTGCCTGATATTGATTGTGGCTGTACAAGAATAAATTAGTATTATTATTATATTATTATTATTTTTATTTACTTTTTTTTTTTTTTTTTTTTTTCAAATCTCAAAAATGAAAAAAGTAAATAAAGTTTGCCGTGTGTTTTGAGCCGTAATCAACTCAAACACGAGTCTGAACCAAGCCTCAATTACCGGAAAACCTACTTAGTGGTTTATACAATCGATGTGAACTCTGTGGGGTAATTTTTGGGGGGTGAGAGGGAGGTTGGGGGGGGGGGAATTGGTTGTTGCGTGAGGGGAACTGTGGAAGCATTTTGAGGGAGAGGGCTGGGTGGTAAGGGAGACTGACTGACTGGTGGTGATAGTGAGACCTTTTAGGGGTGAGGGTGGTGGTTGTGGTGAGGGGAACTGTGAGGAACTTTTGGTGGAGGTGAGGGGTACTGTGAGGAACTTTTGGTGGAGGTGAGGGGAACTGTGAGGAACTTTTGGTGGAGGTGAGGGGAACTGTGAGGAACTTTTGGTGGAGGTGAGGGAGTGGGAAACTGATTAGGTGAGGGGAACTGTGAGGAACTTATGGTGGAGGTGAGGGAGTGGGAAACTGATTAGAGGTGAAGGTGAGGGGAACTTCACCGCCAAGAGAAACTCCCTTTAATACATCATACAATAGTCATTTAGTATCAGCATGTCAGTAGTCGACGAGACAGAAAGAAATGCAACTGCTTACCAAACAAACACTGCTGGCACATATCCTGCTTAGGCGACTACAGTATGGTATGTGTTTGTTATCTGTCTCGGAATCTGCTTGGTTAGAGTTGTTGTCACCCACAGGAAGTTGACTGTATTCTGACCATCACTCTCTCTACCTTCTCGACACCATAACACTACCATTTCTCCACCTTCTCGACACCATAACACTACCATTTCTCCATCTTCTCGACACCATAACACTACCATTTCTCCATCTTCTCGACACCATAACACTACTATTTCTCCACCTTCTCGACACCATAACACTACCATTTCTCCATCTTCTCGACACCATAACACTACCATTTCTCCACCTTCTCGACACCATAACACTACCATTTCTCCATCTTCTCGACACCATAACACTACCATTTCTCCACCTTCTCGACACCATAACACTACCATTTCTCCACCTTCGACACCATACCATCCCATCACATCACTCCACATTTTCGACACCATAACACCACCATTTCTCCACCTTCTCGACACCATAACACCATACCATCCCATCACATCACTCCACATTTTCGACACCATAACACCATACCCTCTTCTCCACCTTCTCGACACAACACCACAACACCCACCCCTCAACACCACAACACCATCACCTAAACACCAAACAACCCATAACCACCACCTCCTCAAACAAAATAAATATGCTGAGGTCACACACCAAAATATCCACCGAGTACATGCCTCCTGAGAAAGACTACCACATATTATTATCCATCACTTATATATAGACTGGAGCAACTAATTCCTACAAACTATTCCAAGCAACAGGCCACCTATATTTATTTTTGTTAATCTGATCTTGTTTTTGTTTCCTGGATTAGTTTGGAGGAATCAGTAGCCTTCCAATTTACCAACACAAGATATTCCTCCCTTAAGGGGGTGCGGGAAAATGGGGACAGTCTTTGGGGGTTTAGGGGGGTTCGGGAGTAGGGGGACAGGCTTGGGGGGGTGGGGTGGTTAGGGGGATGCGGGAATAGGGGACAGGCTTTCTACCCACCCCAAGCCTGTCCCCCTATTCCTGCACCCCCCCCCCCCAGCCTGTCCCCCTATTCCTGCACCCTCCCCCCAGCCTGTCCCCCTATTCCTGCACCCTCCCCCCAGCCTGTCCCCTACTCCTGCAACCCCCCCCCCCAGCCTGTCCCCTACTCCCGCACCCCCCCCCCACGCTTGTCCCCTACCCCCGCACCCCCTTAAATAACAATACAACTACACGCCTTGATTACCAGTTTTGGAAATTAGATACGTAGTTTATATTGGCCTTTTGGTTCAGGTTGGTTAAGGGGGTGCGGGAGTAGGGGGGTTTGGGGGGTGCGGGAGTAGGGGAACAGGCTTGGAGGGGGGTTTAGGGGGTGCGGGAATAGGTGGACAGGCTTGGAGGGGGGTTTGGGGGGTGCGGGAATAGGGGGACAGGCTTGGGGGGGGGGAGGGGGGTTTGAGGGGTGCGGGAATAGGGGGATAGGCTTGGGGTGGGTAGAAAGCCTGTCTGTCCCCTATTCCCGCACCCCCCTAACCCCCCCCCCAAGCCTGTCCCCTACTCCTGCACCCCCCAAAACCCCCCCAAGCCTGTCCCCTACCTCCCTACCCCCCCCAAGCCGGTCCCCCCTACTCATGCACCCCCCAAAACCCCCCCAAGCCTGTCCCCTACTCCTGCACCCCCCTACTCCTGCACCCCCCTAACCCCTCCCCAAGCCTGTCCCCTACTCCTGCACCCCCCCAAAACGCCCCCAAGCCTTTCCCATACTCCTGCACCCCCCTAAGCCGGTCCCCCTACTCCCGCACCCCCTTAAGTCATTATTTATTATATACGAATTATCCATATTTATTGTAAATAGACTTGAATGGAGGGGGTCGAGGGGGGTGGGGTGGGGGGGGGGGATTATTTTGAGAGTAAATTGGTGGGCTACTGATTCCTCCAAACAGGTCCCCCATTAAGGACCCTGTGATCGTGTATGAAAATAGGAGGCTCCTGATTCCTCCACCCTATATCACGAAACATACAAACTCCTTCCATCGAGGTTGTGTTTGTTTCGTGGCAATATTTGAAGGACTCGTTTACCTCCAATTTTCTGACTACATCACACACAGGGTCCCTTAAGATATGTAGTTCAGTGTGTGTGTGTGTGTGTGTGTAGGGATATGAAAGTCGTGTGTGTGTGTGTGTGTGTGTGTGTAGGGATATGAAAGTCCTGTGTGTGTGTGTGTGTGTGTAGGGATATGAAAATCGTGTGTGTGTGTAGGGATATGAAAATCGTGTGTGTGTGTGTGTGTGTGTGTGTGTGTGTGGCAGTGACAGGATGCAGGTATTCAGGGTTGACAGACAGACGTGTTGCATAGGGGGGGAGGCTTCAGTAATGTTGTTTATACTTCCGTCCGTCCTTTCATTCATTCATTCATTCATTCATTCATCTCGCCGTGTATCCTTTCATAACTCATGTCTATCTAATTCATTCATCTCTCCTAACTCATGTCTATTCATTCATCTGGCCAGCACCGTCCTTCCTCACAGCCACCCTCTCTCTCTTCTCTCCTCTCTCCTCCTCCTCACTTGTTTCTCTCCTCCTCCTCACTTGTTTCTCTCCTTTTCTCCCCTTGCCTTTCTCCTCTTTCACTCTCTCTCTCTCTCCTCCTCCCCTTTCACTCTCTCTCTTTCTCCTCCTCCTTCTCACTTGTGTCTCTCCTTTTCTCCCTCGTCTTTCTCATCTTTCACTCGTCTCTCTCTCCTCCCTTTCGATCATTTCTCTCTTCCCTCTCACTTCTCCCTCCTCCCTCTTCACTCACACGTCTCCCTTCCCTATTCGCTTCTCTGATCCCTCTCACTCGTCTCTCTCCTCTCTCCCTCTCTCTGCATCCGGTGTCATCCTACCTCCCACCCATCCCGTCTCTCCTTTCCTCACTTCACCCTATACCCTACTGTTAATGTAGGTGTGTGTGTGGGGATGTGTGTGCTTTTTTAATTAATATATATCTTGACAAAATTGCACTGTTTCAAACCAACCCTGTCCCCTACCCTATTCTTAATTAATACGTTGTTGTTGTTTATTGTTATCATTATTATTATTATTATTATTATTATTATTACAGTGATATGACCCATCTATGCTCGTGTGTGTTGCCCTGTGGTGAGGTAACAAAGAGTGTGGGGTTACATAGCAAACCACCAACTTGGGACCCTATGCAACAATATCCATGGTAGTGTTGATGATCCCCCGTGGTAGCCTCCATGCATACGATGACTCTGTAGTGTGTGTGTGTGTGTGTGTGTGAGTGTGTGTGTGTGTGTGTGTGTGTGTAGTTATTTTACTGGAACGATGACTCTGTAGTGTGTGTGTATGGAGTTATTTTACTGGAACGATGACAGTGTGTGTGTGTGTGTGTGTGTGTGTGTGTGTGTGTGTGTGTATGGAGGCATCGTACCGGCACCACACCATCGTCAAAGGCCCCCCCAAGATATACCACTGTACTGTACAATATAAATCACCCACCCAGTCCTCAAGTCACGCATTGCTCTTCACCTCAAGACCAATAACACTATAAAAAAAAATTATAGTCTTATTGGTCTTGGTTCACCTCACGTGCTTTGCTTTGGGTTACTGTGACACGGAAACACAAAAAGGCACCACAATACATTTTTTTTTTTTTTTTGGTGTGTGTGTAACCTGGCAAAAATGTACAGATTATCTTCTAAGTGGACCTTTTATTATATACATGTTTCGCGTACTACATTCTATTGTTTATTATTATTATTATTATTATTATTATCATCATCATCATCTAAAGTTGCAGCTGAGTGCCCTGTTTGTGCCTTTTTTTTTTTTTTTTTTTTTTTTTTTTTTTTGGTGGAGTTTGTCTTAAATTGCATTGTATTTGTAATGTGTTTTATATCTCAGCAACTCTTTATAATCTTGTTGTTTGTTCATTTGTCTATCTATATGTATGTATGTATGTATGTATAAGTGTCACAAGTCTATTTGTTGTCTAGTCAGCTTTTGTTTTCGTTCTTGTAATGTCTAGGATCTGTCTCTCTATACAGTATCTACATCTACAGTGTGTGTGTGTGTGTGTGTGTGTGTGTGTGTAGAGGAAGGCAAACTACTGTGTGTGTGTGTGTGTAGAGGAAGGCAAACTACTGTGTGTGTGTGTGTGTGTGTGTGTGTGTGTGTGTGTGTGTGTGTAGAGGAAGGCAAACTACTGTGAGTGTGTGTGTAGAGGAAGGCAAACTACTGTGAGTGTGTGTGTGTGTGTGTGTGTGTGTATAGAGGAAGGCAAACTACTGTGTGTGTGTGTGTGTGTGTGTGTGTGTGTGTGTGTGTGTGTGTGTGTGTGTGTGTGTGTGTGTGTGTGTGTGTGTGTGTGTGTGTGTGTGTGTGTGTGTGTGTGTGTGTGTGTGTGTGTGTGTGTGTGTGTGTGTGTGTGTGTGTGTGTGTGTGTGTGTGTGTGTGTGTGTGTGTGTGTGTGTGTGTGTGTGTGTGTGTGTAAGACAACTACAATGGGAGCAAGATTATCCCCTTGTCTGACCCGCACCTCACCCCGACCACCAAGCAGCCGTGTGTGTGTGTGTGTGTGTGTGTGTGTGTGTGTGTGTGTGTGTATTATTAGGCTCCCGGAACACATAAAGAACTTGCCCCGTGCCCCTGCCAACCCTAACTGTGGGAAAATATGGCCAGTGTCAGGGGTAAGGTCAGGCCAGGGGGAAGTATCAGATGGGAGTGTGGATCTAGGTGGAGGGAAGGAGGGAGTGAGGGAGTGAGTGTGGATCTAGGTAAAGGGAGGGAGGGAGTGAGTGTGGATCTAGGTGGGTGGAGGGAGTGAGTGAGTGTGGATCTAGGTGGAGGGAGGGAGTGAGTGAGTGTGAATTTAGGTGGAGGGAGGGAGTGAGTGTGAATGTAGGTGGAGGGAGTGAGTGTGGATCTAGGTAAAGGAAGGGAGGGAGTGAGTGTGGATCTAGGTAAAGGAAGGGAGGGAGGGAGTGTGAATCTAGGTGGAGGGAGGGAGTGAGTGAGTGTGAATTTAGGTGGAGGGAGGGAGTGTGGATCTTGGTAAAGGAAGGGAGGGAGGGAGTGTGGATCTAGGTACAGGAAGGAAGGGAGGGAGTGAGTGTGTGTGGATCTAGGTGGAGGGAGTGAGTGAGTGTGAATCTAGGTGGAGGGAGTGAGTGTGGATCTAGGTAAAAGAAGGGAGTGAGTGAGTGTGGATCTAGGTAGAAGGGAGGGAGTGTGGATCTAGGTGGAGGGAATGTGGATCTAGGTGGAGGGAGAGAGGGAATGTGGATCTAGGTAGAGGGAGAGTGGATCTAGGTAGAGGAAGGGAAGGAGGGAGGGAGTATGGATCTAGGTAAAGGAAGGGAGTGTGGATCTAGGTAAAGGAAGGGAGTGAGTGAGTGAGTGTGGATCTAGGTAAAGGAAGGAAGGGAGTGAGTGAGTGTGGATCTAGGTAAAGGAAGGGAGGGAGTGAGTGTGTTGCAACAGGTGAACGCTGGCTGGGTGAATAATGGGTTATCATTTATTATTTTGTATTTAATCTGCAGAGTAATTAAGGATTGTTGTCATTTTTCCTGGCAGGCTGAGGAGCTGAATTGGAAGGATACTGCAGATTCCTCCAAACTATTCCAAGCAACAGGACACAATTATTAGTTTTGTTTATCTGGTCCTGTTTCCTGGCATACTTTGGAGGAATCAAGGCACTCTAATGTAACAAAACAAAAGAAAGTTAATTACCTCCTAAATAGGGGTTTGTTTCGTGGTAGCAAACGTTTATTTATTTATTTATTTATGCATGTAATCTACGAAATGACACATTAAGGTTGTTTTTCAATTTATTTATGCTACGAAGTGACTAAAGTTTTTTTATGATACGAAGTGACTAAAGGGTTTTTTTTTTTTTTTTTTTTTTTTTTTTTTTATGATACGAAGTAACTAAAGGTTGTTGTTTTGTTTTTTTATGATACGAAGTGACTAAAGTTTTTTTGTTTTTTTTCCCCTTCAGGCTGAGGAGCTGAATAGTATTGTGGGTCACGCCTTCCGCCTCGCCTACGCTGCCCACCTACAGAAGTCTGGGGCCACTGTAAGAGATGTGATACCCACCCACGCCCACGGCACCACACCCCCACTCCCTCACACACTAGCCCACCCGCACACCCACCACGCCCACCACACACACTCACATTCCCACTCTCACTCACACTCGCCTTCTCCTTCCGGGACCCCTATACACTCGCACACTCACCCGAAATCTTGTGACCACAGTTTCTCCTCTTCACCTGTATTGGTATGTATGTACAGTTGGTATGTGTGTACAGTTGGCCACAGGAATTCTTACACAGGCTATAATAATAATATGGAAAGAGAGGTCAGTCATTATTGTGGAAGTTCTGTAATGAATTGTCTACCAAGTGACTTGATGATTAGCAAAACAATAAATCTAATGATAATAATAATAATGTTGCATTGCAGTTACGTAGTCTTACATTACAAAACAACACAACCAAATAATAATAAAAATGTTGTATTGCAGTTACGTAGTCTTACATTTTCTATATGTTGTAAACCCTTGAACCTGCCCTTGAAAACAACAACAGCGTGTGTACGAATTTTTGTGGCCAATAGTACCTTGTAACTTTAAAGTGGATATGAAGTTGTTGTCGAAGAATTGGGGTACATTAATTCCTCCAAACTGTGACAGGAAACAGGTTATTTTTATCATATTTTTGTTGGTTTGATTTGTTACTGTATATAGCACAGTTTGAAGGAATATATAGCCACAAACTCGTTGACAGTTTATCTTGGGCCCCTTTAATTAAAACTGGTAGAGTTCTGGTGTTAAAAGAAAGATGTGACTTATCTCAATGTGTTCCTTTATACATAAGTTAATAATTACATAGAAACTCCTGTTATAATAAGTAACAGCAATAGTAGTGATAGTACACAGGCTACAACAATTATCTGCACTAAATATAATTCAAGTTGGTTTAAAATATTCTCATTACAGACAAAAGGGAATCAAAGTTAGGAGGGTCCACTATTCAAACCTAATTATTATATTTACAGTGATTTTAAGTAGAAGTGATTAGGGATAAATGTTGTAATTTGGTGTGCCCTAATTAAGTAAACTATATTGCCACAGAATTTTAGAAAACATTGGTATTAAGAAATTTGCAAGTACTGTACTGTACTATACAATTGAATATTGTCAGGACTGTTAGTTAATATGTGGTGTGTTTTGTGGTCCACATTTTAGGACTAGGGTTGCTTCCAGTTTGCAAACAGTATATTACCTTCTCTCTAAGACCGTGTTACCACTATTGCAGGCCGCCGCAGCATCCCGCGATTCTAGTCCGAGCCCCAAGATGCGTACCCCCGGCAGCCCAGCCTTGGTGACCCTTCAGAAGCCCTCCTCCCTGCCTGGTCTACACACACACCCAGAACACACCTCCACACCACACTCCCCAGACAGTGAGAACAGTAACAGGTGAGTACCAACCACTGCACTGTCATTCTTTCTGAGTTATATATAGCTGTAAGTAAGAGGGGAATGATAACTGAGTGAGTACATTCATGAAGGTGAATATCATTGTCTAAAACAGAAATATTCATATGTTATAGCTGGAAGTAGAAGGGAAAGATAATTAAATATATGCATACATAAAGAATATCAATATCTAGAACAGAAATATACATATGTTCAACTTTAATATTGCATCTGGTTAATAGAAAAGAACATGGTGATACAACAATTATTACTTCCTCTTCAGAAAGAATTCTATTGTAACAAATGCTAAATGCACAATTTACTCTGAAAAGAATCTCTCGTTAAGCTTTCTGTATAACTGTATAATTGAGTCTTATGAAATACATGTAACCCGTTTCTCTATATCAGCCCTTCAGAGCTCAACAGTTCCAAGAGACTGACGGACAAGCCGCCACTCATCAAGAAGTTGAGCGTAACACTAGAGTCTGCACTCAACCCCGATGAAGAACTCCACCCCCTAGTCAGCTCGTCCTCCTCCTCACCTTCACCACCCTGCCACACCACCACTACTACCACCACCACCACTGGCTCCTCCTCCACCACTAGTACAGCAGTGGTTGGCTATGTTAATGACAAGGCCAGCGATTCTTCCGTTAACAGTGTTCTCTCGGCGGATGCATCGGACAACCAACAAGACAGCGACAATAAATGGTTTGTACACCAACAATATATAAGGTTTTTCTATATTGCATCACAACACACATTTTGTTTAGCTTTCAATTACCATATTTCAATATTATGCTTACTCAGCATGTCTGGTATAATTCTCTATAACTTTATCAAAGAGAGTTTGATTCAGTCTCTCCACGTGGGAGTTTTGGGATCTTAGAGAGCTTTGTAAATTTCATGATATAAAATTTAGCCAACTGTTCGAATATGCAGCACAGATTTCCATGGCTGAGAACCGTTTGCAATATTTTCCTTGTTTATGACGTGTGGGAGACTTATTAGTATTATATTCCTTTAATGTATGCTTCATAAGGGCAAACGAGTCTAGTATTTCAGGTCAAATATTTGATCACCTGTGGCTCATGTGTGCTGAATAAAATTTGCAAATAGTGGTCACACACACAAACACCATCTGTTTTTGACTTAGGGTTCATGTGTTAGTGGATTGGAAGGTCTGTGATTCCTCCAAACAATGCCACCAAACAAATTCCTCATTAAAGTAACATTAAGGGGGTGCGGGAGTAGGGGACAGGCTTGGGAGGGGGGGTGCGGGATTAGGGGACAGGCTTGGGGGGGGGGGGAGGGTGCGGGAATAGGGGGACTGGCTTGGGGTGGGTAGAAAGCCTGTCCCCTATTCCCGCACCCCCCTAACCCCCTCCCCCCAAGCCTGTCCCCCTATTCCCGCACCCCCTTAAGGTAGTCCGTTTCCCGGTGGCATAGTTTGGAGTACTGTATTGAGAGACCTTCCAATTCACCAACAAGAGAGTCTCTCATTAAGCTAAATTGCATGCATATTATATATAGCTTACTTAACCAGATTATATTTTACCTTCCCCAGCCGTCTCTCAGATGAGGTGAAACTGAAACGCATCTCTCAGATCTCTGTGAGTTCTAGTGCATCTTCAGGAGTCGTTGGTCTTGATGTGTCCACGTCCAGTACCCGGTCAGCGTCGCCTCCACCGTTACCAGAGCGGTCAGACTCACTCACACCGCCTGAGGAACCACACCTCAAAACTGCTGCTTGGTTCCAGGCTGGCATTCCAAGGTAGGAGGAGCTTTTTTTTTTAACCTTGAACACAAAAAAGGTTATTATATATTAGATTTTGATCTTTTGAATCATGCCTACCTATTATAGTACTGTCATGGTCAATAGTCCTGCAACACCTTCCAATGAGGTGGCTTCGTAAAATGGATCCGAAACTATAGCTGTTGGTGTCTGCAATATTGGTTGATAAGTTTCAATCAAATAGCTCGCTTTTATTCACCAGGTTGCAGGACTTTTGACCATGACTGTACTTATTTATATGAAGTACGATACACCTAGAGTAATAAAAATTTCCGATGTTACAAAGCTGGTGTCTCTCTCCCCCAACAACAGAGAAATAGCACTGGAGGTTCTGAGTCATGAACCAGTCGGAGCGTTCATGGTGCGAGAGTCAACCAGTAAACCAGGCTGCTACGCCCTCAGTCTTAGGGTGCCAAGAGATTTCACAGTGTCCGGCATCGCTCACTACCTAATTGTTAAGACAAATAAGGGCTACAAGATCAAGGTATTGACATTATACACCTAGGAGGAGGAGAATTTTCTTCTTCTGGATCTTCCTTTTTCCTCCTCTCTCTCTCTTCTAGTTTCTTCTCCTCCTCTCTCTCTTCTAGTTTCTTCTCCTCCTCTCTCTCTCCTAGTTTCTTCTCCTCCTCTCTCTCTCCTAGTTTCTTCTCCTCCTCTCTCTCTCTCCTAGTTTCTTCTCCTCCTCTCTCTCTCTCCTAGTTTCTTCTCCTCCTCTCTCTCTCTCCTAGTTTCTTCTCCTCCTCTCTCTCTCTCCTAGTTTCTTCTCCTCCTCTCTCTCTCTTCTAGTTTTTCTCCTCCTCTCTCTCTCTTCTAGTTTTTCTCCTCCTCTCTCTCTCTTCTAGTTTTTCTCCTCCTCTCTCTCTCTTCTAGTTTTTCTCCTCCTCTCTCTCTCTTCTAGTTTTTCTCCTCCTCTCTCTCTCTTCTAGTTTCTTCTCCTCCTCTCTCTCTTTCTAGTTTCTTCTCCTCCTCTCTCTCTCTCTTTCTAGTTTCTTCTCCTCCTCTCTCTCTCTCTTTCTAGTTTCTTCTCCTCCTCTCTCTCTCTCTTTCTAGTTTCTTCTCCTCCTCTCTCTCTCTTTCTAGTTTCTTCTCCTCCTCTCTCTCTCTTTCTAGTTTCTTCTTCTCTCTCTCTTTCTAGTTTCTTCTCCTTCTCTCTCTCTTTCTAGTTTCTTCTCCTCTCTCTCTCTCTCTCTTTCTAGTTTCTTCTCCTCTCTCTCTCTTTCTAGTTTCTTCTCCTCTCTCTCTCTCTCTCTCTCTCTCTCTCTCTCTCTCTCTCTCTCTCTCTCTCTCTCTTCTAGTTTCTTCTCCTCCTCTCTCTCTTCTAGTTTCTTCTACAGATAACACCTGCCAGAACATTTACTCATCAATCAGTATGTTTTCTCACCAACATAATTATTACAGGTCCAATTTATTTTTTATTTTTTCATCAGGGCTTTATACAAAATGGTAACACACTGATTAGCTATTAAATCTTCACCAATCTTTACGAACTTCAATACTGTACACTAATAGCTGTTAATTTTTTCCCAGGGATTCACAATGGAGTTATACACACACACACACACACTGGTTACCTCTTACTTTTTCACATGTATTTACAACCTCTAACACACTGATAACTCTTTTTATTTTGTATTATATTTCTATAGTGATTTACAAGAGTTTATACACACTAATAGCTCGTTACTGTATATATTGGATATATGAAGGAGTTACACACACTAACAGCATTTTTTTTTTCCATAGGGATTTTTTAATTAGTTAACTCAATCACTTACTAGTACTTAATTTTTCACTGGTCTTTACAAACTTCAAGACACTGACAATATTTTTTGTTTTTTCGCAGGGCTTTACGAAGGAGTTCAACACACTGACAGCCCTCATCACGCACCACTCTGTCATGCCTGAGCTGCTGCCGTGCCCTCTGTCCCTGAGCCGATACAACCCTACCTTCACCTCTGACGACCAGACAAGGAACGACACCAATGACGACGACCCAGACTACAACACGCTATCAGACTTCCGAAAGATGATGGCCGACCTCAATGTGTAGTAGGAACGCACTCTTATATTTCAAGCCTTGATAATTCTTACATATAATAATAACACCATGCTATATCAGACTTACAAAGATTTTTTATCTGAACATGTCATATGGATGCATATAACACAATACGAGCCTTGATAATTCTTACATAAAACAACAACACAACGCTATGTGAGACTTACGAAAGATTATGAATATCTGAACGTGTTGTAGGGACGCATAGAACATATTACGAGCCTTGATAATTTTTACATACATGAAACGTTTTAATTGTTTTAAAAATATTATGTTATAGGCAACTGGCTTCTGACTGATTCAGTCTCTCCACGTGGGAGTTTTGGGATCTTAGAGAGCTTTGTAAATTTCATGATATAAAATTTAGCCAACTGTTCGAATATGCAGCACAGATTTCCATGGCTGAGAACTGTTTGCAATATTTTCCTTGTTTATGACGTGTGGATTGTCACTGATATGTTGTCCTTTTCTGCTCAAACTTACTGTGCGTTGTATGTCTTAATTCAGTATCTTTGTTTATCCATAACTAAGGTCAACATACAGTAAATGCAGTACTGTGTGTTTTTACAGAAATTATATGTACAGTACTGCTTTTAAAATAAATACGAATGTTAACAATATATATATATCTATATGCATATTATATTTTGTTAGCTTAATTGCTTTTGACAAAAGGTGAAGTATTATAGCATTGTGAAAGATAAAAACAGAATTATGCATGAATTGTAATATTACTGAAAAGAAGATAATATATGATATATGACCCTATTATTCCCCAATAAAAACACTCTTAGTTCACATACAACTTTCAGTGACTTACACAATTGTATTGTATTTTCCTTAGCATGAGAAAATAACATAGTAGTACTACTGTGTTGCATCACAGAAAATTGACTTCGGATAATCAGTATAGATATATATACAACTTAAACAATCAATGCCAGTAAATTACTTTTATGTTAAAGTTGAGGATGCAAATTTAGAAACAAAAATAGATAGTTAAAATATTCATACCCTACCAACATTCGGTCACTTGGGTTGGACTGGAATTATTTAGTGTGATGAAATGTGCACTGCATTTTTTAGCAAAGCTTCCTTGATTGGCTTTGTACTATATGTTCAATAAAATGTTTTAAGAATTGCCAGAATTCATTGATAATGCCAAGTAATAAAGGCACTGCATTATACTGTTATGACACGGGGCTGCTCGGCCAGACAGCTTGAGGAACTTCAACAACAACAACTGTTATGACACTGCTAATAACAAATGAACTTTAGACATGATCAAGATAATTACACAAGTTTCTAAAATTGTAGTTGCAGGCAGATTCCAGTTATTAAAAACACACATTTCCAATTACAGAAGTCCAGTTAAAAAAAATATGTTATTAGTAAAGAATCTAAGCTACCATTAACAGTATATACTTTGTGCATAAATCATATTAGTAAAGAATAACATGCACTACATCACAACTAAAGTAATACAGTACTGACAGAAAAACCCACCTCAATTAAAATTAAAGTCTCAGGGTGAGGAGGGATTTCCAATAGGTTTACAAAATGGAAAGATGAAAGGAAAGATAGCTATTTACACCATACAGACTCTTGTTATAAATACAGAAGGAAGAATATTATGGCACAATATCAGGTGATGCATGGATCTGGATTAAAATTAAGATTATGGTGCTGTGAGTGAAGCAAATTGATAAGACAAACCCATGCAAATTCCAAAACAGTATTTTCTTAAACCACTTCAATGGTGGTAAACTAAATAATATCCTCTATACTGAACACCTTCCTGAAAAAATGTGAAAGAAATATTTACCATCCCTTTCTCTTATGGGGACCATGACGTAGTCAGAAAATTGGAAGTAAAAGAGTCCTTCAAATATTACCACGAAACGCCACCAATATCGAAGGAGCTTATTTCATGACATATTCAGGAGGAATCGGAAGCCTCCAATTCTCGTACACGATCACAGGGTTCTTAAACAATAAATCACTAGACAGAAAAATAGTTGAAGTGTTACACGTGTGATTCACTTATTGAAGAAACGTTTCTCAAATACAGTAGCTTAAATCATTGTTATGTTTTGTTTCATGTGCCAGTTCCCATTTTACATGTGTCCATTTCTTTATACCAAATGCCCTATATGGCCTGGTACTAGTTTTTGTGTTTTTGAATTGAAATGATAACTTCAATACTATTTGTAAATGTTCAGTAACTATGAGGACATTTATTAACCTTTCATGATTCTGTTTGTATGCAGAGAGATATGTAAAGGTTTTGTGTTGTCAACTTTAAGCTATCTTCCATTATCTTCTGCAACATTATGCATTCAATTCATATTGTATCAATATAGCAAACTGTTTTATATGAAAGTATTGATGTATGGTTTTAGTATTGCAGTGTACAAATCTGTATTTTACATGTAATTGAAATACTATATTGACACAGCATTTTATACTACTATGTGTTGAAAGAGAGATTACAAATTAAGAAAAGAAAATCTTATAAAAAGCAACAGAAAACATGTGGATGTGAAATGTTCCCCTTGCAGATGTAAGCACCAGTACAGTAGTTTGGGAAATGTACAGTGTTACCTCAAGACAGTGATGCTGTTCTCTCATATTCTGTGACTGGATAAACTGCTTCTTTTCAGCACCTTCCAAAGAGTGTAGAGTTTATCTCCTATGAGCTTTATTGTGATATCAGTAACTTGTGACAAGAGTAGTGTGTAGTGAAGTGGACCTTGCTGACTGCTGGATGTGCCCTATAAACCTACAGCAGTGTGTGGGAAAAGTTACTGAACTGACTACAGGTGTGTGTGTGTTACTGTGTGTGTGTGTGTGTGTGTGTACAGGGTCTGGATGAAGAAGTGAAGTCCCAGAGATGACTATACAAAGCTTAGGCCAATATGTAATACCTATGATGTTGAAAGTCATTTCATGTGATATGTATGTATATTTTATACAGTTGTATCAATTGATATAGAGTATGAATCCCCCCCCATTTTTTTTCTTTTATAATGTCAAAGCCGAGTCTAAACTCCGCAGATACAGCTGTAGCCATGAAACTCTGTCTTTAATTTATATCGACTGTATCTATCTGTACTAGTTTGACATACCCAAAACAAAACAGAACTGCAGTGTAGCTATTGCCTCATTGCATTATTATATAACTGGAATTGAACATATGTAATTTAAGAGACCCTGTGATGTAGTCAGAAAATTAGAGGTAAAGGAGTCCTTCAAATAGTGCCACGAAACACCTGTATATGGAAGCCCAGCGTGTTTTGTGGCAGAGTCAGGAGAAATTGGAAGCCTCCAAGTTTGACACACTATCACAGGTTCCTTAAAGTCTGCAACTCTGCATCATTTCATTGAATGCAGATATCTAAAGAGGAGTCTATTCAAGCACTGTGTTATTATGCAAAGCAAAAAGTACTTTGAGTTCATTAAGGGGACACAGTAGTGCATTGTTGGTAAATCTCTATGATTTCTCCAAATTATTCCAAGCATCAGGCCACCATTCATTTTGTTCATCTGGTCCTGTTTCCTGGCATACTGTGGAGGAATCAAGGCACTCTAATGTATCAAAAGTGTATTACCCCCTTAACAAGTCTTGAGATGTATTTGTATGAAGTGTACTCCAATGTATGAATTATAGATCACCTCATATTAACTTTAATGTACAGTAATGAAAAATCCCTTGAAAGTACAGTCAGCCACAGGAATTCATACACAGAGCAATGAATAAAAAGGTTCTGTCTTTATTAGGCACAAACTGTCAGGGTTGTTCTGCTGACTGATTTTAGTATGGACCCAATAACATCACTAGGAATGTTTGGTGTTTGGAAAATAACATATTAAATTTTCTAGTTGTTGCGAACCCTTGATGTAACAGTGGTGTATACGAATTCCTGAGACCAACTGTACACCAAAACAACCCCCCCTCCCTCCCTTATGAATAAATATGAAAGCAGCAGTGCAAAATGTTTCAAATAGTTCCCTTCAGCAAGTAGCTTGGTGAGGTGAAAAATAAATTACTATCAAAGCCATTTTATAAACACATTGTGAACACTACCTGTATGTTTGCTGAATGTTAATATATATATATATGATCAGAAAAAAAAATTGCTAGTTTGTTTTGTAATTGCAACCACTGTATAAATGTGTCTGTCCTCCCACGAGTCATTTGTTGCTAATTATACACCATTAAATTCATACAACAAGTGGGTTATTAATTATGGAACCCTGTGATTGTGTATGAGACCTGGTGGTGGCTTCTGATTCCTCCTGACTATGCCATGAAACAAACTCCTTATTTTTAATGTAGGTGTGTGTGTTTTGTGGCTGTGTTTGAAGGACTCACTAACCTCCAATTTTCAGACTATACATCACTGGGGGTCCTTAAGGGAGGAATCTGTTGTTGGTAAAGTGAAGGACTAGTGACTCCTCCATATTATACCACGAAGCAGATCCCCAATTAGTAACACTGGGGTCGTCTGTTTCCTGGCACAGTTTGGAGGAATCAGTAGCCCTCCAGTTTACCAACAACAAGAGATTCCTCCCTTAAGCTCACTCTACTCTTTATCAGTCAATATTCTTGGATAATTATTAATGTCTGTATTCCACATTGGTTTTCATTCCCTGTAAATTATCATCGAGTGCTGTCTGTAAAAGTTAGCCTAACCGGTTTGTTGAATTACATGTTATCCCCATTACCAGTACATTAGGCTACACACCATGCATGTAGATAAGAACACAATCTAAGTCATGAGGAAAAATATACATTGTACAATATCATGAATCATATTGATCATTTTCTGCCACACTTGGAGTGTTTTGTTTCTATCTGTTAAATATTTCATTATTTGTTGTAAGACGTTAATTTCACCCGGTGGAATTAATTAAATACAGTATGTCCTTTTTCATCTTGCATAATCTAATTATAATTTTGCTTCACTAATGTGTGCAGCCTGTATATGTGTAAAATATAAACTATATAAAGCCTACTTACATGCAGTAATATTCACCCATCAAAATTATGTTAATAAAAAGAAGACTGCAATGATGTTTTTTTTTTTTCCTTTAGAATATATTGTGACCTTCATGACCTACCTGGGCCAATATTCACAAAGGAAAAGTTCACTCTTAATAACCCTTTCAGCGCTAGGGCGGTGACATTTGGATACCACCAATGGCTTTTTGCATAAATTATGACTGTTTTCTTATAAAAGCCTAATATTAAACATTTGGTACTACCAAAACTCAGAGAATATAACCAATAATCACTCTGAGCGAAAAAACCTTTCGTGTTTCAAAACTATCGTTCAGTGTACTGTCCACAGCCCTAGGGTCGCAAAGCAACGATTGCCGTATGAGACGGAGCTGATAGGGTTAAGGGGGTGCGGGAATAGGGGGACAGGCTTAGGGGGGTGCGGGGGGTTTTGTGGGGTGCAGGAGTAGGGGGACAGGCTTTAGGGGGGGGTTAGGGGTGTGTGGGAATAGGGATCAGGCTTTCTACCCCCCCCCCTAAGCCTCTCCCCCTATTCCCGCACCCCCCAAAAAAAACCCCAAGCCTGTCTTAATTAAAATTGTTGGTAAGTGTCTATTCATAGCAAGGACCTATAGGACCCGTGTGGCACAGCTTTGAAATTATATATATACTAGATCATACTAAAAGAATATCAAAACTATTCCCTGCTTTGAAATGAGTGGCGGAGGAGGAGAAGTGGCGGAGGAGAAGTGGCGGAGGAGGAGAAGTGGCGGAGGAGAAGTGGAGGAGGAGGAGAAGTGGAGGAGGAGGAGAAGTGGTGGTGGAGGAGAAGTGAGGTTAGTACTGCAAACATACCAACAAGTGCAAACTCATATTGATGTGTTTTGTAAATATCGGCCCTGAAATACAGTACAGTACTAACTATGTGGCTTCTGTGTACAATATACCTCGGCATTGTGGAAGACTTATTTAATTTTTACCTATACAGTAGATGTCTATGATCTGTTTATACACAATTTATATCTACAGTTTGTGTGTGTGGGTGTGTGTGTGTGTTGAGTTTGTGAGTGCACTGTACAGTTGGTGGCAAAAGTAGGGTCTTATCGCCACCTCTGCCAAGTCATCAAGTACAGTATGGAAATATAAGTAAGCTTCACAGGCTCGTAAAATGAAAACCCAGAGTACTGTAGTTTACTAGTAATTTTCCACCTGGATATTGTAATGGTGTGTTGTTGGTGAATGTGTTGCTTCCAGGATTATATTTATATCTCTTATGTTATCCTTCAAGAAACGTTAAGTAGTGAGGCGACACGACTTTTCTGGCCGACTGTACACCAACCACACTTCACTCTTAATTAATAAACCTGTACTTTCATACCTGGTACCAAGTTAATTAGTAATTCTTAATGTATGTAATGGCTATCCACCTTAAGGACCCTGTGATCGTGTACGAGAATTGGAGGCTTCCGATTCCTCCTGACCATGCCACGAAATAAGCTTACTCCTATTACGTAACAAGGTAGTACAAGAAAATGGAACGATAATAATGGAAGCGAATCACATGGGACAAAACATTAGCAAAAACAAGAGTACACACACACACACACAAACAAACTAGGTCAACAGGCATCATTAACAAGGTCAATGGTGAATTAAAAAGGTGACACGTATGGGGAGAATCTCTTGCTGGTAAATTGGAAGGCTACTGATTCTTCCTAATAACTTTACCAGAAAACAACAGGGGAGATTTTCTAGATGTTAGTGAATTGGAAGGTCTCCGATTCCTCCAAACTATGCCACGAAACAGGAGATCCACAATTAGTACCACTGATTAATGGTGTGTCTGTTTCCTGGTATGGTTAGGAGGAATCTGGCAGTAGCCTTTCTGGATAAAATTAGACACACACTCGTATATTCGTTCTGTTATTAAAGTCACCCCTATAATAAATACTTCTATCTCGTTTTCTATGGCACCAAAACCTTTATAGAAAACTGTACAGGATTAGGGTGGACTCTATCATTATTAGGGTGACGTAGAGTGTTGGTTGGGGCTTGTACTAAAGGTAAATGAAGAAAAAAACTATACCAGAACACAGATGACCTTAATAACCCTGTGATCGTGTATGAAAATTGGAGGCTTCTGATTCCTCCAGACTATGCCACGAAACAAGCTCCTTCCATATAGGTGTGTGTGTGTGTGTGTGTTTGGAGGCTTCTGATTCCTCCTGACTATGCCACGAAACAATCTCCTTCCATATAGGTGTGTGTGTGTATGTGTGTTTGTGTGTGTGTGTGTGTGATATTTGAAGGACTCATTTACTGTACACACACCTTAATTAAAAGAGGATTTCTTGTTTGGTGGCACAGTTTGGAGGAATCAGAGACCTTCCATTTCACCAACAAAAGAATCTCCCCTTAATTCACATATTTTCCAAATTCACTTATGTAATTTTTATGACAAAAGTTTTTAGAATGTTTTTATTTAACTGTTTTTTTATATAAGATTATAATAAAAAAAAAATATTATTTACATATATAAAACTATCTCCTTTCACACAATGCAATAATAATAATAATAATAATAATAATAATAATAATAATAAAATGGTTAGTATTAGTAGGAGGGAGTGTCGAAGCTGAGTCATCAACCACCTCAGACTGGGTGAAGAGGAGGAGAGGGGAGAGAGTGAGAGGTGAGGGAGGAGAGTGAGGGGTGAGGGAGGAGAGTGAGGGGTGAGGGGGGAGAGTGAGGGGTGAGGGGGGAGAGTGAGGAGTGAGGGGGGAGAGTGAGGGAGGAGAGAGTGAGGGGTGAGGGAGGAGAGTGAGGAGTGAGGGAGGAGAGTGAGGAGTGAGGGAGGAGAGTGAGGGGTGAGGGAGGAGAGAGTGAGGGGTGAGGGAGGAGAGAGTGAGAGGAGAAGGTAGGTAGGGAGGGAAGGGTGGAAAGAGGAACAGGGAGGAAAGAGAGATGGAGGAGGATGAGGGTGGAGAGTGTAAAAGTGAGAGGGAGGGGAGGAGAGAGTGAGGGAGAGTGGAAAAAGGGAGGGGAAAGGGAGAAGGAGAATGAGAGGTGAGGGAAGAGGGTGAGGGGTGGAAGGGAATGAAATGAAAGAAGGTATAAAACACACATGAGTGGAGAAGATAAGTGGAGTGAGGTAGACAAGGTGTGGTGTGGTGTGGAGACAAGGTGTGGTGTGGTGTGGAGACAAGGTGTGGTGTAGAGACAAGGTGTGGTGTAGAGACAAGGTGTGGTGTAGAGACAAGGTGTGGTGTGGTGTAGACAAGGTGTAGTGTGGTGTGGTGTGGTGTGAAGTAGACAAGGTGTGGTGTAGAGACAAGGTGTGGTGTGGTGTAGTGTAGTGTAGTGTGGTGTGAAGTAGACAAGGTGTGGTGTAGAGACAAGGTGTGGTGTGGTGTGGTGTGAAGTAGACAATGTGTGGTGTAGAGACAAGGTGTGGTTTGGTGTGGTGTGGTGTGGTGTGGTGTGGTGTAGTGTGGTGTGAGGTAGACAAGGTGTGGTGTGGTGTGGTGTGGTGTAGTGTGGTGTGAGGTAGACAAGGTGTGGTGTAGAGACAAGGTGTGGTGTGGTGTGGTGTAGTGTAGTGTAGTGTAGTGTAGTGTAGTGTAGTGTAGTGTGGTGTGGTGTAGTGTGAAGTAGACAAGGTGTGGTGTAGAGACAAGGTGTGGTGTGGTGTGGTGTGGTGTAGAGACAAGGTGTGGTGTAGAGACAAGGTGTGGTGTGGTGTGGTGTAGTGTGAAGTAGACAAGGTGTGGTGTAGAGACAAGGTGTGGTGTGGTGTGGTGTGGTGTGGTGTGGAGACAAGGTGTGGTGTAGAGACAAGGTGTGGTGTAGAGACAAGGTGTGGTGTGGTGTGGTGTGGAGACAAGGTGTGGTGTAGAGACAAGGTGTGGTGTAGAGACAAGGTGTGGTGTAGAGACAAGGTGTGGTGTGGTGTGGTGTGGAGACAAGGTGTGGTGTGGTGTGGTGTGGAGACAAGGTGTGGTGTGGAGACAAGGTGTGGTGTGGAGACAAGGTGTGGTGTGGAGACAAGATGTGGTGTAGAGACAAGGTGTGGTGTGGTGTGGTGTAGTGTGGTGTGAGGTAGACAAGGTGTGGTGTGGTGTGGTGTAGTGTGAAGTAGACAAGGTGTGGTGTAGAGACAAGAAGGTGTGGTGTGGTGTGGTGTGGTGTGAAGTAGACAAGGTGTGGTGTAGAGACAAGGTGTGGTGTAGTGTAGTGTAGTGTAGTGTAGTGTGGTGTAGTGTGAAGTAGACAAGATGTGGTGTAGAGACAAGGTGTGGTGTGGTGTGGTGTGGTGTAGTGTGGTGTGGTGTGAGGTAGACAAGGTGTGGTGTAGAGACAAGGTGTGGCGTGGTGTGGTGTGTGAGAATTATTTACACTGTCCAGGACACAGCATGGCGTTAAAGGGTATCTATTGCCTACTGCACCTACCTACACTACACACACTCACACACACACACACTTATACCACCACTACACACACACACACACACATATACCACCACTACACACACACACACCACACACACACATATAATACACCACCACTACACACACACACACATATATATATACCACCACTACACACACACACACACACACACACACACATATATATATACCACCACTACACACACACACACACACACACCTATAAGATAATGTAGGCTAACCCTCTCAATGCAATCTCAATCTACTCTACTAACCAACACACACATACACACACACACACACACACGTATAAGATTATGTGCCACTAAATGCTTTCTTTGATGTTATTTTATATTATAAGAGGAATGGTGGGGAAGGAGGAAGAATGGGGAAGGAGGAATGGTGGAAGAAATATAGAGGAGGAAAGGAAGAGGAGTGGTGGGGAAGGAGGAAGAATAGGGAAGGAGGAATGGTGGGAGAAGGATAGATGAGGAAAGGAAGAGGAGTGGTGGGGAAGGAGGAAGAATAGGAGGAGGAAGAATAGGGAAGGAGGAATGGTGGGAGAAGAATAGATGAGGAAAGGAAGAGGAGTGGTGGGGGAGGAGGAAGAATAGGAGGAGGAGGAGGAGGAGGAGGAGGAGGAGGAGGAGGAAGAGGAAGGATTGTTGGAAGTGAAGGAGGAGAGTGAAGGACTCATCTTCACTTATAATGGAAGTCTTTGATGTGTGTTACAAGAATATTGGCCAGTGGTGGTGGTGGAGGAGAAGTGGTGGTGGAGGAGGAGGAGAAGTGGTGGTGGAGGAGAAGTGGTGGTGGTGGAGAAGTGGTGGTGGTGGAGGAGAAGTGGTGGTGGTGGAGAAGTGGTGGTGGTGGAGGAGGAGAAGTGGTGGTGGAGGAGGAGAAGTGGTGGTGGAGGAGGAGTGGTGGAGGAGGAGAAGTGGTGGTGGAGGAGAAGTGCCTCTCTCTCTCTCTCTCTCTCTCTCTCTCTCTCTCTCTCTCTCTCTCATACACACACACACTGCCCCTCTCTCTCTCTCTCTCTCTCTCTCTCTCTCTCTCTCTCTCTCTCTCTCTCTCTCTCTTCTCTCTCTCTCTACTCTACTCTACTTCTTCCTACGTTTGACACTAAACAAAAATAAGTCTTTCATTAACAATACTGCTACTATCCTGATTTTACTCTAAAGACAAAACTCAAGATTTACTAATAATGTCCAACCTTACCCAATCCAAACCTACTCTACTCTACTCATCTACTATTAATACCCAATCCAACCTACTCTACTCTACTCGTCTACTATTAATACCCAATCCAAATCTACTCTACTCTACTCGTCTACTATTAATACCCAATCCAACCTACTCTACTCTACTCGTCTACTATTAATACCCAATCCAACCTACTCTACTCTCCTCTCCTCCTCTACTCCTTTCGTCTGACACCTTAAAAAAAAAAAAAAAAAAAAAAAAATCATCTCGGTTCCTTCCTGACTTTACCGCATTCCCTCTGTGTGTGTGTGTGTGTGTGTGTGTGTGTGTGTGTGTGTGTGTGTGTGTGTGTGTGTGTGTGTGTGTGTGTGTGTGTGTGTGTGTGTGTGTGTGTGTGTGTGTGTGTGTGTGTGTGTGTGTGTGTGTGTGTGTGTGTGTGTGTGTGTGTGTGTGTGTGTGTGTGTGTGTGTGTGTGTGTGTGTGTGTGTGTGTGTTTCGCTACTTCCCTTACTTCCTGCTTTCACTGCATTCCACGCACCTACTACGGTACTCTCTCGCGCGTGTGTGTGTGTGTGTGTGTGTGTGTGTGTGTGTGTGTGTGTGTGTGTGTGTGTGTGTGTGTGTGTGTGTGTGTGTGTTGTTTTTTTCACTGCATACCTTCTGTCTCTCTCATTTCCCATCATCATTATCATCAGTTCCACACTTCCCATTTTTATTTATTCATTTTGTTAACATCAGAGGCAATTGCTTCCTCCAAAATAGGACACGAAGCGAATCTACTTATATGAAGAGACAAACTATTATTGCTCGCGACTGTACACTATAGAAATTAAGTGAGGTGGTTTTACTTTCCCTTTAGAGGACCCTGTGTGTGATCGTGTGTGAAAATTGGAGGCTTCTGCTGACTCCTCCTGACTATGCCACGAAACAAGCTCCTTCCAAATAGGTGTGTGTGAAAATTGGAGGCTTCTGATTCCTCCTGACTATGCCACGAAACAAGCTCCTTCCAAATAGGTGTGTGTGTGTGTTTCGTGGCAATGTTTGAAGGACTCGCTGACCTCCACTTTTTTGACAACATCACAGGGTCCCTTTAGGTTAGGTTAGGTTAAGTGTAAAAGTCTCACACATACAATTCTGAATTTAACACTTTACCTTATAACAAACAGGACTGCTCAGGTGTGGTCCACATCTACGATTCTCAGTCAGCTGTGAAGAATAAAAATATAATAATAACAATAATAATAATAATAATAATAATAATAATAATAATAATAATAATAATAACAATAATAATAACAATAATAACAATAATAATAACAATAACAATAATAATAATAATAATAACAATAATAATAACAATAATAACAATAACAATAATAATAACAACAATAATAATAACAACAACAATAACAATAACAATAACAATAACAATAATAATAACAATAATAATAATAATAATAAACAGTACTTGAATAATTATCGTCTCCCCCTAACACTTTTAAGGAACCCTGTGATGTACTCAGAAAATTGTGGTGGTGGTGGGGTTGTTTTAGAGGAGAGAATGAAGTGTTGAAGAGTTGGGAGGGGTGGTTGAAGAGTTGGGAGGGGTGGTTGAAGAGTTGGGAGGGGTGGTTGAAGAGTTGGGAGGGGTGGTTGAAGAGTTGGGAGGGGTGGTGGGAGTGTTGTAACGTAATGGGTCGTGAGTTGTGTGTGTGTGTGTGTGTGTGTGTGTATGGGACGGTTATTTTCTAGTGTGAGGGGAGAGAGGAGGGGGAAAAAAGAATAATAATGGGGTTTTCCCTTCAATGCTGTCTGTCTGTTCTGTTATCTTTTTTTTTCCCCTTTTCATCTTATAAAAGTCTGTTTCCTCCTTCCTACTTTCCTCTTCATTTGTTTTCCTTTCCTTCTATTTTATATATTTCACTCAGGTTACCTTCGACGAAATTTACACCTCACCCACCACCTCTCTCTCTACTCTCACTCACCTCCTCTCTACACTCACCCACCTCCTCTCTACTCTCACCCCTCTCACCCACCTCCACTCTCATCTCTCTCACCCACCTCTCTCTCTACTCTCACCCCTCTCACCCACCTCCACTCTCACCCCTCTTCCCCACCTCCTCTCTCTTCACTCTCACCCCTCTCACCCACCTCCACTCTACTCTCACCCACCTCCTCTCTACTCTTACCCACCTCCTCTCTACTCTTACCCACCTCCTCTCTACTCTCACCCACCTCCTCTCTCTTCACTCTCACCCCTCTTCCCCACCTCCTCTCTCTTCACTCTCACCCCTCTCACCCACCTCCACTCTCACCCCTCTTCCCCACCTCTTCTCTCTTCACTCTCAACCCTCTCCCCCACCTTACAAGGAACAAATGAAGCACTCTCTTTAATGAATGCCTTCGAAAGAGTGTTTAAGGGATCCTGTGTGTGTTGTAGTCAGAAAATTGGAGTTAAATGAGTCCTTCAAATATTGCCACGAAACACACACACACACCTATATGGAAGGAGCTTGTTTTGTGGCATGGTCAGAAGGAATCAGAAGCCTTCAATTTTCATCCACGATCATAGGGGCCTTAAGGGAGGAGTGGAAGGCTACTGATTCCTCCTAACTATCCCAGGAAACAGACAGATAGACAGACGCCCTCAATGGTACTAATAAGGGGATCTGTCTGTTGTTTGTTTCGTGGCATAGTTTGGAGGAATCACAGACCTTCCAATTCACCAACAACAACAGAAGAAGAATCACACCTAAATTAGTTAATCCATCAGGGCTTTGGGTTGGGTTGGGGGTGGGTTAC
>JAWQEG010007993.1:5000-7500 GCA_033782935.1 Petrolisthes cinctipes
CGTCTATAGCTGTTTACATTTCTTAGATATCTACGTCTTAATCATCATCCCTCTCCTTACATATATTTTTTCTTCAGCTTGGGGTGGTAAGAGGAACAGATTAATTCCTTCCTCTCCCACTCAACCAATACATTCCTGGCCCAAAGTGATAAATCTACTGTTGTGTGTGTGTGTGTGACAGTAGACAAGAGGGTATTTTATAGTGTTGCTGCCCTTCACACACACACACACACACACACACACACATACATACATACACACACACACACACACCACTCTTTCTCTCTGTCTGAGTCCTTCACTAAGGTATCGTTCGAAGACTCTGTTGGTGAGCTGAGAGTCAATTCACAATGACCACATTCTCTGATATTTACACTGAATACAACATATATTTCACTTTAACACAACACACTAAGCAAATCTGCACGATACATGAGTTAACACACCAATACACACACATAGCATCAAGTAAATACCTGCCATCGAAGCCAAGACGCTGAGAAATCGAACAAAATCTAAGTAAAGGTGCGAGAACACGGTGCCCCCTCGCCAGCCACTGTGCAGGAGCCAATAGAAACACTCAAGGATCCTCGGGCGCCCTTCCCATTGGCTGCCGTCCCGCCTCACCCTCCATTTCCCTCTAACAATGGGTCGGGAATGAATTTAAATTCTCGTCGGGGAAGCCTTGATGAGGGAGCAGCGGGCGGGGAGACTTAGGGAGCCCTTGAAACCTATTCTCTGGGCGAGTCTGGTGAAAAGATTCGTCAAAAGAAGCGCCGTCTTCCACTTGCTCGGAATGATGAGTTGAGGGGAAGACAGAGAGAGAGAGGGAGAGAGGGAAAAAGAGAGTGAGAGAGGGAGGGAAAAAGAGAAAAGACGAGCAAGGGAAAGTAGGGTGAGGGTTAGTGTGTGTGTGTGTGTGAGAGAGAGAGAGAGATGGGGGGGGGGGGGGGTGAGGAGTGTGTGTTATGTATAAGGGAAAGACTGGGTGTGTGGAAGGAGAAAATCTATTAGGAGAGGAAAAAAAGAGAAGTGAAAAGGATGCGTTTGTAAGGACGAAATGGCGTGAGTGAAAGAAGGGAGAAATGACTGAAGAAGAGTGGAGGTGAGGAAAGGTATGAATGAGAAGAGTGAAAAGACAAGAAACTTACTAAGAGCAGGATGAGTGAAACGAGGAAAGGGTACCACCATTGAGAGTGGAAGGAAGGATTCATTTCTCGATACTGTACAATTCAGAACAGTATATATGATAAATAATACCCCAGGAATCATATTATGTCAAATGTATTAATTTCTTTTGTAATACCAGAATTCATCAGATATATAATACCCTGCATGTATACAAAAGTTCATTCAGTTTTTTCTATTATATATTTTCATTTCGTAATACCAGAACGTACGGGACACACTATGTAAATACACGTATATGTCATCTATTTATTTTCGCATATTTTCGTTTTTATCCTCAACTCACGGGTCTCGCTGTTTGTGCAATGCTCGTGACAGGAGGGGCGGAAAATTATTATGCTCTTGTAAACAGAAGCTTATATATATTTTTTCTACATCTGTTCTCATTATCCCTCTAAAGTATTATGTGCGCTGTTGATTTCATTGCGATTTTACGTGCAATAAGCCTAATGCAATCCTTCAGAGCTGTCATTACCGTGTGTCATTTGATATGCAAGCAGAAGGGTACGGACGGCTGTAAACTCCATGGGATGTATGTGATGAGGGTGATTATTTTGGAGACTTCTGGTTCCTCCAATCCTTGACACAAAACAGATTGACTGAGTATACTGGGGAAGGGGGGGGGAGTGGTTTGTTGTTTCTCGGGCACTGTTTGGAGGACTCAGCTGCCTCCAGTGTACTCTCAACATTTAATTAATCAGCCTACTGGAATATTTACCACGAAAAATATTCCTCTGCTAAAGATACTGTTTGAGGGCACAGTTTTGGGGATCCAGCGGACTCCAATTCGTCAACAACACGTCAACAGGAACAACAACAACAAGGACAACATAGTGATAGAAACACGGTATTATCTCCAGCAAAACCAACACAAGACGCAGAAGAAGGCGAAGCAGCAGCAGCAGGAGAGGAAGACAATAATATAAACCAAGAGAAAATCCGCTAGGCAGTGACATACATACATACCAATCGGGTGAAAACACGTCTCTTACGCCTTTCTCGTCCTCAACTATTCTCATCTCCACAATGTAAATACAACTCTAGAGCACCCAGAGTAACAGGGAAACAACAGCCAGCCACACGCTACACTGTTGGTGGATACGTCACTCCTGCCCGGAACGCGTGGTGTAATAAAGGCAACAATGGACCATCCTGACAGACAGATCCCCGTGTAGGATAAAAATATGTTGTCAAGTGTAAACAGACACTGGCGCCCCTCAATGAGACTTAATGATCGTCTTAGCTCCTCTGATGGTTTGTGTGTGTAAATGTGTGTGTGTGTGTGTGTGTACAGTATATGTGTGTGCTATAG
>JAWQEG010007993.1:10000-25579 GCA_033782935.1 Petrolisthes cinctipes
GGGTTTGGGGCTGGGTTGGGGGACTGGGTTTGGGGGCTTCAGGAGCTGGATGCAAGGGGGCAAGAGGGGTTGGGTGGGGGCTGGAAAGGCTGGGTGAGGGACGGGAAAGGCTGGGTGAGGGACGGGAAAGGCTGGGTGAGGGACGGGAAAGGCTGGGTGAGGGACGGGAAGGGCTGGGAGAGGGACTGGAAGGGCTGGGTGGGTGGGCGGGGGTGAGGGGCTTGGTTGGGGTGCTTCAGGAGCTGGGTGAGGGGGGCGTGGTAGTCTCCCAGATTACGTGCCCCACTCCGCCTCAGAATTACATCCTTCCCTCCGATCGCTCATGTCCCCTGATCTTATGACTATCTTGGCCCTACTTGCTAAACTAAGGGTTGTCCCGAGGCGGCTCTGGGTTTTTATACGACAAATGAGAAAGTGTACCTGCAGGGCATTTTCCCGGCGTCACGCTAGCGCCAAGTACGTAATATCTTCATCCTTTACAGACACGCAGCTAGGGTAAATCTTCGCTCCACTCCTCCTAGCCCCTCGTATCGTACTTCCTTCATCCTGCTCTACATACACGCGCACGCAAGCATAATTGCATGCACACACATACAAGCATGCACACACTTTCGACCGCGAACACACTTACTTGCACGAGCGCGCTCTCACCCACGCACACACTCACATAGTGTTAGTCTCCTAAAACGCTTCTTGACCAATAATTTCTGCACTATTCTCAACCTGCTTCCTGGACTTTCTCACTCAAACTCTGCAGTCCCGCCTCTTAGCACGAATTCTAACTCTGCTTCCCAAGTTTATCTCTGACGCAGTCACTAAGACAGTTCCCTTCATTTAAGACAAACTCCTCTACTAAGATGACCTCCCTCATTCTAAGGCGACTTCCATTCTACAATGACCCTCTTCATTCTAAGACGACCTCCCTCACTCTCTGATGACCCACCTCACCTTCTTACACCACTCTCATTCCAAGAAGACCCCTTCACTCTAAGACGACCCCCTCCCATTTAAAGAAGACCATCTCCCACTCTAAGACGACCCCCTCCCATTTATTCCAAGACGACCCCCTCCCATTCCAAGACGACCTCCTCCCTCTCTAAGACGACCCCCTCACTCTCTAAGACGACCCCCTCCCTCTCTAAGACGACACCCTCACTCTCTAAGACGACCCCCTCACTCTCAAGCGACCCCATTACAAGACCTTTTTAATCTACTCGTCTTAGCAGCTGATTTACGAAACGTGTGCATTTTGATTATACGGTTATATTTTAGGAAGCTAGAGTAGTTGGTCCACATTCCTAAAGGGGATAATCTGCTCTGGTCGAACTGGATGGCTACCAATTCCTCCAAACTATGCCAGGCAGCAGACGAATACCTCTGTATACGGGCAGGTAATCTGTTTTGATACGTTGATTGGGGAAATCAGTAGTCCTCCAATTCATCAACGAAAGTCTATTCCTTTAGCACATTCAGCACGACGAGGTACAGTCAAAACAATAGTGTTATGCATTGTCACCAGATGTCAGCATACTCGCTCTCCTTTTTGTGCAATAATCATATGCTCTTCATTACCCATACGTTAGTCAACATTTCTCACGAGACACAAGTTTGTTTGGAGGGTGAAAGGAAAACGATTACTCCACTACAACCCAAGCCATTGTACTCACTTCTGGTGGCAACGGACATGAATTTTCGTTTACGACCTTAAGTTAACAATTTGACTGTGGTTAATGTTACCAGAGGATTTTTTGCAACTGGGACGACGCCCTGAGCAGAGAAGTTAATCCCTTCCTTGTACAAGCGTCCAAAAGTAGCTTGCCTTGGAAACTAGATTTTTACTTCCACTGATAACCAGCTAAGCGGAATGGTATGCCAGCAACTTTTAAGCCTCTTAGTAAATCAGAATTTTCAAACCCCTCTCTTACCTCCCCTTACTTCCTACACCCACCTCCTTCCATCACCTCACTGCCAGAGCCCCCACCCCCTCCCTCCCCTCCCCTCACTCACTCAGTCAGTCAGTCAGTCAGTCACTTGCTTAACTCCATGCCATTACTACCTCCCTCCTCTCCCTCTCCCCTTCCTTCTTCCCTCCTCTCCCTCTCCCCTTCCTTCTTCCCTCCTCTCCCTACCCATTCCCTCACCTCAGTTCTATACTCTCCACACCCACACACTCCCTTTAGAGAACCCTTCCTCCCGACTCCTTCTCTTCCTCACCTCATTATCATTCTCCCCTCACCACCCACCTCTCGCCCCTCCTTCCCTCCCTCCCTCACCACCCACATTTTACCCCTCCTTCCCTCACCACCCACCTTTTATCCCTCCCTCCCTCCCTCACCACCAACCTCTCACCCCTCCTTCAGCTCAGTACTAACCCCCTCCCCTCTCTCATACGCACACTACACTACGATTACTTACCCCCCGCCCCCCATCCCCTCTTTCCTCCGTCCCCCAACCTCTCACTATCACTGCCCCTCACAAGACTCGAGGCAGAAGGAACCATGTGGCTTTAATCTGGCTAATGTATCACCTTCCCCTGACCTGCTTACGGCATTCCAAGCTAAGTTGATGTACGGGTATTGAGTGCCAGGGTGTGCGCAGGTCTCATAGCAGCTGGTATCAACTCCTACTGTTGTTGCTGCTCTTCCTCCTCCTCCTCCTCCTCCTCTTTTACGTTTTCTTCACCTTTTTCTTTTCTTTCCATTACCTTCACTTGCCGCCTCCTCCTTCATTTCCCTTTCCTCCCATCTTCTCCTTCTCCTCCCTTCTTCATCACCTTCTCCTCCTCCTCCTCCTCCTCCCTTCGTCGTCGCCTCCTTCTTCTCCTCTTTCCTTCACAAATCCATTCGTCTCGACTTTATTAATCTGTTCCTCATATTTGTAGATTCATTCCTGGATAATAGTTTTTTGTTTATCACTCAGTCTTGAAAGAACCACCTCCCCTTCACAATACCACACCTATATAAAACTAACTAACTATAACTCCACAATCACACCATAAACTTAATTAAGAGGAAAATATTTTGTTGGTATCTTGGAAGGCTATTGATTCCTCCAAACCATTAAGATATAAAACAGATCCCCTACACGTGGTCTATACTGAGGTTAGCCCATAGCCTGTTTCCCGGCCTACGTAGTTTGGAGGATACATTAACCCCTCAATTTACTATAGTCACGAGAGTAGTATCCTTAAAAACACCATTCTTCCACCTCCCACTCACACACACTAAGGCCTCATCATTCACTTATATCATCACCATCGTCATGATCACCACCACCAGCACCATCACCTTCACCATCACCATCATAATCATCATAACAATCATCACCACCACCACCACCACCACCACCACTAGCTTACTACCCCTTCATCATTCTTCCACCAATCGTACCCTCATCACCACTATATCCATCATCATCATCATCATCATCATCATCGCCACAGCCAACACCACCACTACCATCACCATCATCAACACCACCACTATAATACCACCATCATCACCATCACCACCATCATCACCATCACTACCACCACCCCTCCATCACCACCTTCATCACCACCACTACCATCACTACCAACACAACCATCACCATCATCACCACCATCATCACCACCACTACCACCACCCCTCCATCACTCATGCATCCAGCCCACACCGAGCTGCTATAATATTATGTGTGAATCCGATTCCGTGATTAAACTTTGACGGAAGAACAAAACTTATTCGTGACTACGTGTGTTGAATTGGACCATTAGCGTCATCGGGAAAGGGGGGGGGGGGAGAGGGGGGGAGGGGGAAAAGAGAGGGGGGGAGGGAGGAGAGGGGAGGAGAGGAGGGTAAAATAGGTCACCATCACTCAACCACCGTATATTGGAATGGTTGGAGAGAGAGAGAGAGAGAGAGAGAGAGAGAGAGAGAGAGAGAGAGAGAGAGAGAGAGAGAGATTTCTTTGTCTTGATGTGAGAGAATGATGGTTGTGGGTAGTGGTGTTGGGGGGGGGGGCTGAGGCAGGAGTATAGGGGTGGTGGTTGTTGTTGTTGGTGGGTTGTGGTGATTGGTGGTAGTCGTAGTAGTGGATATTATTGTTATTGTTGTTGTTATTGTTGTTGTTATTGTGGTTGTTGTTATTGTGGTTCTTGTTGTAGCGGTGGTCGGGGTGGTGGTTGTAGTGGTAGTATTGGTTGTTGTTATTGTGGTGGTGTTGGTGGTGGTGGTAGAAGTAGTAGTAGTAGTGGTGGTGATGGTGGATGGTTGTTGGTGGTTATAGAACGTTAGAAAGATATTTTTCTTTGTCCTGTTGTGGAATAATGACGAGTGATGATTGTGGAGGGGGTGGCTTGTTGGTGGAAGGGGCTTTGGGTGGGTGGGTGGGTGGAGGGAAAGGGATGGTGAGGATGATAATGGTGAAAGATATAAATGAAGATGAATTATTATTATGGTGAGGCTCGGGGTTGGTGTGTGGGAGTGTGGCTGTGAGAGGGTGTGTGGCTGTGAGAGGGAGAGTTGGTGTGAGAGAGTGAGTGAGGGTGTGAGAGGGAGTGTGGGTGAGAGACGGAGGGCGGGCGAGTGACAACAGTGGAGTGTGAATGTGGCAAGAGTTTTAATCAGGCAGATTGGCCGCCCGGACGAATAGATAGACGAAGAAGCAGGGAGGACGGGGTGAGGAGGGGAGGGGGACGTACGGAAAATAGGAGGGGGGCGGAAGGGAGGGAAGAGGGGCGTACGGAGAAAAGGAGGAGTAGGGTAGGAGGGGGGACACACTGAGAAAAGGAGGGTAGGGTTACTAGGGCATGAGGGGGGATACACGGGGACAAGGTGGGGAAGGTAGGAGAGAGGAAGGGGAGGGGGGAGAGGCGTACGGAGAAAAGGAGGAGGAGGAGGAGAGATGGGGGAGGGAGGGAGGGGGGACAAGAGGACCCACCACCACCACATCGCTGTCCACACAAATCGTTGCACGCAATTTATCTTCCCACTGAGTCTCCCCTGCGTCGCTGCCTCTCACGCACCTCCACACGACTCTGATCTTTACACGGGGGGAACGAGGGGGTCATTTCAGCACGGCCCCCTCCGTGATGGTTAGGGTCAGTGCTTCGCGGCCTCGAGTTATCAGGTTAATTTAGTTTATGATATACCTGGAGGAGAGTTACCGCGTCATGCATAATGTATTTTTTGCAAATTGGGACAATTTTCGCGACAATATGAAATCGAATGGGCGTGAAGGATGAAAACGGACCGCAATTTTGGTAATGGCGGGTGAAGAGAGTGGTGGTGGGAGGAGAGGAGAGGGAAGGAAGGAAGGAAGGAGGGGAGAGGGAGGGAAGGAGGGGAGAGGGAGGGAATGAGGGGAGAGGGAGGGAATGAGGGGAGAGGGAGGGAAGGAGGGGAGAGGGCCGGAAGGAGGGGAGAGGGGAGGAAGAAGGAGAGAGGGAAGGAAGGAGGGGAGAGGTAGGGAAGGAGGGGAGAGAAGAGGAAGGAGGGGAGAGGGATAGGAGGAGAGAGGGGAGGAAAGGAAGGGAGAGGGAAAGGAGGAGAGAGGGGAGGAAAAGAAAGGAGAGGGGAGGAAAGGAAGGGAGAGGGAAGGAGAGAAAGACAAGAGAGTGGTGGGAGGAGGGGAGGGGAGGGGAGGGGAGAGGAGAGGAGAGGAGAGGAGAGGAAGGAAAGAAGGAAGGAAAGGTGAAGGCAACGTGGAAAGTAGTGGGAGAAAAGGTGAAAATGCAGGGACGCAAAAAAGAAGAAGTAGTAGAGGGAATAAAGGATAATGATAAAACGAGTGTGAAGGTAATAAAGAAGAGAAACAAGAAAATTAAAATAGAATGTGTGATAAACTAGAGATACTAATGGCCATGAATAATAAAGGAGTGCAGGGAGAAAAGGAAATATTAAATGAGCTGAGGTGAAAATCAGGATGGGATAATTAAGGGACCCTGTGCTTCAGTCAGAACATTGAAGGTAAATGAGTCCTTCAAATATTGCCACAAAACACCATCTATAGAGAAGGAGCTCGTTTCGTGGAATAATTAGGAGGAATCAGAAGCCTCCAATTCTCATACACGATCACAGGGTCCTTAAGGGGCAAAGAGAGGAGAGACGTATAATGAAAAGAGACGACAAAGATTAAGTTACTTTTATAATGATATTTTTACCATTATTTTTTTTCCTTCTAGTATTTAAGAGATCTACTACACACACACACACACACACACACACACACACACACACACACACACACACACACACACACACACACACACACACTCAATTCATCAATACACGATCAAGTCTATCTTTAGTCCTACACAAATAATAATAATACACACACATAAAACAAACAACAATACTTGAATAATTATACCTTTGCGCACACACACACACACACACACACACACACACACACACACACACACACACACACACTAAAACAACACAATAAAAACAACAACAATACTCGAATAATTATAGCCTTGGTCCAACAAACACACACACACACACACACACACACACACACACACACACACACACACACACACACACACACACTAAAACAACACAATAAAAACAACAACAATACTCGAATAATTATAGCCTTGGTCCAACACACACACACACACACACACACACACACACACACAATCTCAGGAATGGTAGGCAGGCGTCACCTCGTGTTTATATATGGCCTTTTACCGTAATTGTCGCCTTGAGGGAGCAGCGGCAATGTCAGTAACCTGGTGATGTAGTGTGTGTGTGTGTGTGTGTGTGTGTGTGTGTGTGTGTGTGTTATTTTTTTTGGTGTGTTGGACTTAATATATATACTTGTTTGTGTATTGTTTTGTGTGTGTGTGTGTGTGTGTGTGTGTGTGTGTGTGTGTGTGTGTGTGTGTGTGTGTGTGTGTGTGTGTGTGTGTGTGTGTGTGTGTGTGTGTGTGTGTACTGACCGTGGGGGAAGGACAAAAAACACTGACAATAACGGCAAAAAAACAAAAACAAACATTATTAGTACTGTATAAGTAACAATGAAAATAAGAGCCATAAAAATTACTAGGAAAAATAGAGCATCAATATATAAAAAAAAATTCAATATAACCATGAAAATAATGAATAACTTTGACAGTGATTATAGAAAAATTATGGCATCAATAAAATCAGGATCAGAAAATAATTAGAATCATGAAAATACCAATGAGAATGACGAGAAATTACTTAAGGACCCTGTGATCGTGTATGAGAATTGGAGGCTTTTGATTCCTCCTGACTATGCCACGAAAACACACTCCTTCCATATATATATAGGTGGTATTTCGTGGCAATATTATTTTGAAGGACTCGTTTATCTCCAATTTTCTGACGACATCACAGGGTTCCAAAATATCAATAATATGAAACAAATTGAAGAAAAATATAAAGCAGCAATATTATAAGAACATTAATTTTATGCTACAAGAACAAAAGGAATAATAAATATATATACATATAAGATTGGCGAGAATATTTAAACAAGGGAACAAAAAAAATACTCATTCTCGTAATTCCCTTTCTCTTCTATGTCACATCACCTCCTCTCTTTATCACATATTTCTTCCTCATTTCCTCTCCTCCTCTCACTAGTTCTATATTCTCTCACTTCCATTTTCTCTCATCCCCTCGTCTTATCCTTTACTTATATACCTCCTCACCCCTTCGTTGTTTCTCCTACACTTCCCCTTTCCTCTCCTTTCTATTTTATCTCACCTCTTCTATAATTATCTTCCCTTGCTTTCCTCCTCTAAATACCGTTCTCGTCTCCCCTATTCTGCTTGTCTCTCTTCCCTATACCTCCTCTCTCCTTCCTTCCTTCCTTCCTTCCCTCCCTATATACTTCCCCTCCTCTCCTCATTTCTCTCTCCAGTGTCGAGCCAAAAAAAAAAAAAAAATCTGCTGCAAACCTCGGGCACCAATGAGCGCGCTTGCTGTCAATGACGTCACTTAGAAGGAACCAATGGGCAGGCGGCACTGTAGGCGTGAAATAAGCTGCTTAGGAATGACTACATACTGCTTGAGGGGAGGACCGGTGGATGCAGAGGTATGTATGTACAGCCACAATCAAATATCCACCAACACATTCCTTCCATCGTAGTAAATATTAATATCTTGGTAATAAAGAACAAACAACACATGTATGAGTTTCTAGCACCTCATCATAAAAATACTTGAAGGGGTCGAGTTGATGTAAAGTGTTGTTGTATGATTATATTTTTGATATGATACTAATTTATTTGCAACATGGAAGGAAAGTGTTGTTTTGATTGTAACTGTACACCAACCATTCCAGCAGCAGTTTTCACGCCAATCTGGGCTAGAAAATATGTCTGTTGATGGAACTATTATATGGTAGTGATGGGTTGAAACTATTTTATACACAAGATACATACATAGGGCAGTATCATTAAAATTACTTCTCGACTTTAGTTACTCCTCCAAAAATCGCATTGCAAAATAATAGGAACTGAGCGACGAAGAAAATTTTATCTAGAGGAAGTAGTTTAAGGACCCTGTGATCGTGTATGAAAATTGGCGGCTTCTGATTCCTCCTGACTATACCACGAAACACGATCCTTCCATGTAGGTGGTGTTTCGTGACAATATTTGTAGGACTCATCTACCTCCAAAATTCCGACTACATCACAGTGTCCCTTAATAAGACATACCAACCACATTTTCCTTCCTACTCGTGGGAACATAACAATTAGGCACTCCAAGAAAATGTTCCAAAATGAGTATGGCATTACACTGTTTGGTTTATAACGTGGGGGTAGTAACATTTTGCTTATCAATTACGTGGTCATTTTGAGGGCTTTTTAGTTCAAGGGTAGGAATCAACGGGAACATCAACGAACCACCTACAAACAAAAGAGAGAGAAATTAGAACAACATTACACACATCTACTTATTAATCTGTCAAGGGCAGCGGAATGAGGATGGCTAACTGAAAGAGTGTCTGAATTCGTTTATACCTATCTATAACATATTCATTCATTTCCTTATAAACCATCTTATTATTAATCTAGTTCGTCCACAAGTTAGCTATAAATGACGAATAACAGGGAAAAAATACAGGAGAATTAACAGGTATTAGTAGATTAATAAATAACAGGAAAAGTGTGATCAATCAAGTAGCATATATACATAGTTGTCTCTTCGGCTTCTTTCTTGCCCTCGCCGTGTTGAATACAGAGGTGACGCGTTGGGGGTAAGAAATATTATACAGTACTGTACATCATCCCCTGGCAACACCGACGAACGGGCTGGCGGGTTTGTGAGAGCGATTATGTTCATGGCACCTCCTCCTCTCCAGTTCAGTCTTAATTCCTCGCTTTAAAAAAAAAAAAAAAAAATATATATATATATATATATATATATATATATATATATATATATATATATATATATATATATATATATTATTATTAACGTCCTTTCTCTTCTTATATTTCTAGTTCCTTCCTTTCCTCAATTTTTTGTTTATTTCATTCTTATTTCATTTATTAACTATGTTTTCCTACTCCTAATAGTTATTCTTTATTTTTTTCTTCTGTTTCTACGTGAACTTCTACAATCGAGGTCGAGTCATCAAAACCTACTCCTTCCTTCTTTATATATTGAATGGCTACACGAGTTAATTATATTGTGTTCCCGTCCTTCTGCAGGCACACCGTTACCATGGACCCAATGTCAGTCTTATACAGCCGAAAATGTCACCTCACTCAGCCCCAGTTATGAAGGACGATCGTAGCATTCAAGGGAACTTTCTTTTCGTGGTAAATTGGAGGGCTATACTGGATCCTCTCCACGATAACACGGAACGGAATCCCTATTGGTAACATTAAGGTCGTCTGTTTCCGGGGGTACTTTGAAGGAATCAGTAGCCTTCCAATTCAACAACAAAAGAGTCTCCCCTTAAGAAAAAATTATAATACAAGGAATTCTCATTATGTACAAAGAACGTATTATGTAGAAAAAACAAATTGAGCTGGATTAACGTAATAAACAGATTGAGAGTTTTATGGAGGAAATGAAGAAATAATAATGTATAGGGCATGCGAGGAAGGGATGGGATGGGAAGAGAAAGGATGGGAAAGGGAGTGATGGGTAGAGAAAGGATGGGAAAGGGAGGGATGGGAAGAGAAAGGATGGGGAAGAGAAAGGATGGGAAGAGAAAGGATGGGAAAGGGAGGGATGGGAAGAGAAAGGATGGGGAAGAGAAAGGATGGGAAAAGGAGGGATGGGAAGGGATGGGACAGTAAACCATTAAACCCAACTTAACCTGACATAAGCATACAGCTAGCCTGTAACAACAACAACAACACACACACACACTTATTCTGTCCATTACAAAAAGAAATCTCCTCCTCCTCCTCCTCTTTATTTCTTCTTCCTTCCTCATCCGCCATCGCAGCTCACATTTCCATCTCTTCTTCTGTATTGCCTCCTCTTCAAGCTACTTTCCTCCCATTTCCTCCTCCTCCTCCTTCACTTCTCTTATCTCACCTACTCTCTCTCTCTCTCTCTCTCTCTCTCTCTCTCTCTCTCTCTCTCTCTCTCTCTCTCTCTCTCTCTCTCTCTCTCTCTCTCTCTCTCTTCAGTTATCCACTTCCCTACTCTCGTCCACTCTCCTCCTCCTCTAACCCACTCTCCCTCCTCCTCTCACCCACACCTCCTCCTCCTCCTCCACTCCCAGCTCCTCCTCCTACTACTACCATCACTAAGGCCTCTACTAAGTCTCCCACTTGACAACAACACCCCTGCCACTCAAGTAACTATTAAAACCTTAAGTAGAAGCCCAGGGGTGAAGGCTCAAGAGGGACCACCTACCTATATACCTAACCTAACGGGGCTTGGTTTGACACGGTCGAACTTACTCTGTAGCTGTTGTGTGTGTGTATGTGTGTGTGTGTATAAATCACTGGATTCAAAGTGCCATAATAATCACATTAGTGTACAACCACAGTGACCACTATGTACCGCTGATTGTGTGTGTGTGTGTGTGTGTGTGTGTGTGTGTGTGTGTGTGGCCATACAGTAGAGGACAAGGCCAGTCTGTCATATAATAATTACATATGTGATGATGTGAGTTGTCATTGTCAGTTTATCATAATTATACTAATAGTGTGTAGTAGGCTGTGGGGAGTGTATGTATGTATGTATAAATGTATGTATGTATGTATAAATGTATAAATGCATGTATGTATGTATAAATGTATGTATGTATGTATGTATGTATAAATGTATGTATGTATAAAGGTATAAATGTATGTATGTATGTATATATATAAATGTATATATGTATGTATATATATATAAATGTATGTATGTATGTATATATAAACGTATGTATGTACGGTATGTATAGATGTATGTATATAATTATGTACTGTATGTTTGTGTAAAGGGGTGTCAAGAGGGGGTCAAGAAGGGTTAATTGCCCCTCTATCCAATAAAAATTCATACTGATACATCGAGAACTAAAAAAAAAGGTAAAAAAATGAAAAAAAATGAAAAAAAAAAAAAAAAAAAAAAAAATTATCTTTATCTACAAATTATTTAGACTTAGTAGTTTAGAAAATTCGATACTGTTTGAGCCTGACTATATGATGATAAGCTTTGATCCAGAAAGTCTATAACACCACTGAGTACTGTACACTCGTGATAGGTAATTTCTGACCAGAGACGAACGAACGGCTGCCCACCACACTTATTACCCAGCATTCGAACTCAGCCCCTATATTGGTGTAGGCTATATATACTTGGTGGGGAAAGGAACTATAGCATGAGGCGATTCGTAACTTTCTGCTCCTCACACTCTGGTCAGAAATTACGTATCACGAGTGTACTTGGGTAAACAATTAAACACGTGCATGACAGAGGTCCCAAAACATATATATATATATATCATTACACAGGCAGGTGGTCCGATGTGTAGTGTGTGTAATAACTGTAAAGATTTGTGTATGGGGCTCTGTTTATATCTTTCTGTGTGTGTGTGTGTGTGTGTGTGTGTGTGTGTGTGTGTGTGTGTGTGTGTGTGTGTGTGTGTGTGTGTGTGTGTGTGTGCTACGATTAACTTGTATGTGAATGCTCGCTTTCTGTGTGTGTGTGTGTGTGTGTGTGTGTGTGTGTGTGTGTGTGTGTATGTGTGTGTGTGTGTGTGTGTGCTACGATTTACTTGTATGTGCATGCTCGCTTTCTTGTGTGTGTGTGTGTGTGTGTGTGTGTGTGTGTGTGTGTGTGTGTGTGTGTGTGTGTCGTATTGTCTCTTCTTATGTGCGTGAATGCCCTTGTTTTATGTATGTACTCTCCTCTCTCCTTGTATATTATGTGTGCGCGTGTCTGTATGTGTGTGTGTGCGGGATTTTGTATATGTCTAAAAGTATGTGAGTGAGTGAGTGAGTGAGTGAGTGAGTGAGTGAGTGAGTGAGTGAGTGAGTGAGTGAGTGAGTGAGTGAGTGAGTGAGTGAGTGAGAGTGTGTGTGTGTGTGTGTGTGTGTGTGTGTGTGTGTGTGTGTGTGTGTGTGTGTGTGTGTGTGTGTGTGTGCATGCCAGTGTCGCTATGTATATATATTCTCTCTCTCTCTCTCTCTCTCTCTCTCTCTCTCTCTCTCTCTCTCTCTCTCTCTCTCTCTCTCTCTCTCAGACTATGTATATGCGTGCGTGCTTGCAACTGTCTTTATGCCTGAACGTGTGTGTATGTGTGTGTGTCCATAGGGTGGGGGGGGGGGGAGAGGGCGAGGGAGTCAACTCTACCTCGTCAGCGCTAATTGGCAGGTGTCCAGCGCGGCACCTCACCTGGCAGTTGGCAATTTGGAGATTACTCAAGCCAGCGGCCACCAGATGAGGCCAAATTACCACACATAATGAAATGGCCTCATCTCCTGTAATCCACGTGAAAGGTCTTGCTGCGTGCCGGGGTCTGGCCTCTATGTATGTATGTATGTAAGCTTGTGTGTGTATGTGTGTTGAGGATGTATGTATGTATGTATGTAAAGTTGTGTGTGTGTGTATGTGTGTTGAGGATGTATGTAAGTATGTAAAGTTGTGTGTGTGTGTATGTGTGTTGAGGATGTATGTATGTATGTATGTAAAGTTTTGTGTGTGTGTGTGTGTGTGTGTGTGTGTGTGTGTGTGTGTGTGTGTGTGTGTGTGTGTGTGTGTGTGTGTGTGTGTGTGTGTGTGTGTGTGTGTGTGTGTGTGTGTGTGTGTGTTGAGGATGTATGTATGTATGTAAAGTTGTGTGTGTGTGTGTGTGTGTGTGTGTGTGTGTGTGTGTGTGTGTGTGTGTGTGTGTGTGTGTGTGTGTGTGTGTGTGTGTGTGTGTGTGTGTAGATGTATATTTGTTTGTAGTTTTGTACGCCTACATGGATGTATAATTACGTCCATTATAAAACTATCGGTGACATCACTTATAAACTGTTGGTGGAGAACGAGAGTAACAACACAAACTACACTATTCATATACAGAATATAATTGAACCACAGCGGGACGATATAGTTTTCTAAGCGAGTGTACAGTATATAATTATGTTACTTATGTCTGCACCACGTAAGCATACAATAGTTTACAGTTAAGTACAGTCATTCACGTTCCCATTAGTTGTTTCTTATACCTTACCTACAGCATTTCCATACAAGCTATCCATTATGCAAAGGCTGGATGGGTACGTGTGGCATTTAAGGTGTAGTTATGGTCATTAGTTCTTGACCATTTCCAGAATTTCGATTCCATTGAATGCTTTTACAGAATGGTTTGAAGAATGTGACATATTATCTATAAAATTATCACTTATTTATTTTCTCCATGGAAAATTCACCAAGTTTTACCCCCATCCGCTTAAAAAAGAAATATATAATATATAAGAAAAAAAGAAAAATCGAAAAAAACGCTGTACGGTTTGCACCAACTATTAAAAGAGGGAAATTAAATTTACAACATCACTTGCCAAGAAAAACTCATTTCACATCATCATCAGTAAATAACCTGCCTGCTATTGTTATATACTCATACATCAGATGTAGAGTAAAACGCTAAATAGACAACCCTGTTTATTATTATATACCATTTCGTTATTTCATGATGATGATAATAACAATGTAATGATGATGATGATGATGTCTTCCAGGACTGGCTTATACAAGAAGCCGCCTGCATGTCTCTTGTCGCTTAAGGTGCAATAGTAATTATTATGAGGTGAGTCACACTAAAGTATAGACCAAATCAGACGAGATGACCCCACATGACCACACAATTAGACCAGACAGCAACAGACCAACGCATGCGAAGGTGTATAGCAGGTCTTTATCAAGACTAATAAAGAAATATTCACATCTAACTTGAAGAATTTAGGTTCATAAGATTAATTTAAACTGTGATGGCTTGAAGCATTTGTGTGAGTGAAAAACAGAAATCTATTGCCACTCTTCTTCCTCTCTCTCAGTATAAAAATAGTAAATAAATAAATCAATAAGTATAAATTTAATCCTGGATGGAAATTAAATGTGTAAAATCGAATATTGACAACATCGATCGTCTACATAAACAGCATAATTGACCAACGCGAATATTACCTAATGGTGTCCAAGTGTACAGAAGACCACCACCACAAGATTATTATATAGGACTCAATAAGAAGTCCATAACATCGATTTTTTTTTAACATTGTTTTTTTTTTTTTTGTGATATAACTCAACAAACCAACCAACCAACCACCCAACCAGCCTCTCTCTCTCTCTCTCTCTCTCTCTCTCTCTCTCTCTCTCTCTCTCTCTCTCTCAAACCAAGCAAGCAGACTCACTACCCCCTTCCTCTCTCTCTCTCTCTCTCTCTCTCTCTCTCTCTCTCTCTCTCTCTCTCTCTCTCTCTCTCTCAAACCAAGCAAGCAGACTCACTACCCCCTTCCTCCCTCTCTCTCTCTCTCTCTCTCTCTCTCTCTCTCTCTCTCTCTCTCTCTCTCTCTCAAACCAAGCAAGCAGACTCACTACCCCCTTCTCTCTCTCTCTCTCTCTCTCTCTCTCTCTCTCTCTCTCTCTCTCTCTCTCTCTCTCTCTCTCTCTCTCTCACTCAAACCAAGCAAGCAGACTCACTACCCCCTCTCCTCTCTCCTCTCTCTCTCTCTCTCTCTCTCTCTCTCTCTCTCTCTCTCTCTCTCCTCTCTCCGTCTCAAACCAGCAAGCAGACTCACTACCCCTCTCTCTCTCCTCTCTCTCTCTCCTCTCTCTTCTCTCTCCTCCTCTCTCTCCTCTCTCTCCTCTCTCTCTCTCTCTCTCTCTCATCTTCTTAGCCCCAAATTAGAGGGCGTTGTGTGGCCGTTTTGGTGTGTACGTCTGGTGTGGTCATAGTGGCTAAGACAGAGTTACACCGACAGCCTTGGCGTGTTAGTCAGGTTTTCACTTCCCTTCCCGTGGACCAGTAAAAGGGTATGATGGTGGTGATGTGTATATAATGAGGGTGATAAAACATAATGGTAATGGGAGTATATGATAATGTTATGCATAAATGGTTTAATAGAGGTTAAGGCATACTTCTTCCTCCACACTTCAGTTCCCTCATTAT
>JAWQEG010007994.1:0-29537 GCA_033782935.1 Petrolisthes cinctipes
GTTGTGCCTGAGAATGTTTAATATAAGCCATAAATTATAGCATACTCTCGCAGATGAACATATTTATTATCCCATCCGCTATTCTACATGCACTTGTGATTTCATGTCATATATTTACTTTTTTCCTAAATACATTGTGTCTCTAAAAAAAAAAAAAAAATTTACCAAGCAGTTTTAACGAGAAGTCAGTTATTAACAAATTATGTTTACACAGGAATACAGTCAACATCTGTGTAATATCAAGTATCAGAAGGAATGATACAAGTACATTTTCGCCAATATCTCACTTTTAAAGATGTATTGAATATGCACAAGGTCAGTTTCAAAGTTTTACCGATGGTTTCCCTTTAATATTTTGCGAGCAGCATGTGTTATGGGGGAGGGCAACTCATAATAATTTCTGTCAGGCCGTGGCAGGTACAGTATATATGAAAGATGGGATACAGATTATGGCTCGTATTCCCAGTCGTTCGGGTCGGGTTTTTTTTTAGAGACCCAATACACTACCAGGGGGTGAAGTAACTGCCATTGGGTTTGTGATGTTTACAGTAAATTTTTCAGTCCTGTCAACGGGTTAACTAAGCAATGGTTTATAACATAGACCTGTGGGATTGGTAGGTACACTTTTTGCCCTCCACGTGTTTGAATAGTAATTGGACCCACCCCCTCCTCCATCTATCCATCTATCTATCTATCGACCGACCTGACCACCAGAAATATTATTGGAAGTGAAAGGGGAGATGTGGTGGTGTAGCCTATAGCGGGGTTGGGTGGTGTTAAAGGTCTGATAAAAAAAATATGTAATGAAAACCGTGCAGTAGGGAAAAAAATTGTATATATATATATATATATCCCTTCCAACATATATCCCTTCCATTTTATATAATATATATTCGACTCGACCTCTGGAGGGATGCTTGGCGATTTAATCCTTTTTTCTTTTTCTTTTATTATTATTAGTAGTAGTAGTAGTAGTAGTAGTAGTAGTAGTAGTAGTAGTAGTAGTAGTAGTATTTATATCTTTTGTGTGAAGCGTTGGGCAGCAGGTTAATGAATGCAACACGAACTAATCTATTTGTTGTTGTTATTGTTGGTGTTGATATGATACAATAAGTTGATTATTTTATATTTTCCTTCAATTTTTTCCGTGTTTATTCATCTTCATTTTCTGTTGGTCTCTTTCACTCCCCTTCTCCGTTACCGTCTTTTCTCTTAATCTCTTCCCTTCAGTCTTCTTTCTCCTCCTTTAATCTTTATTCTTGTTCCCCGTCTCTTCGTTTCTCTCTCCCTCCCTCCCTCGTCCTCCTTTTTCTCTCCTTTCCTCCGCCTTTCTTCCTTTTCTATTCCTCCTCTTCCCACCTTCACATTCACCCCACACTTTTCTTCACCTAGCTCCCTTCCATCCCTTCTTCCTTAACTCCCATTCCCCTTTGTCATTTCCAGTCTTACACTCCTTTACCCATAACTCCCTCTCACTCTTTTCCCCTCGTCTACCCCTCACTCTTTTCTCCTCGTCTACCCCTCACTCTTCCCCTCGTCTACCCCTCACTCTTTTACCCTCGTCTACCCCTCAGTCTTTTCTCTCTCCTCGTCTACCCCTCACTCTTTTCCCCTCGTCTACCCCTCACTCTTTTACCCTCGTCTACCCCTCAGTCTTTTCTCTCTCCTCGTCTACCCCTCACTCTTTTACCCTCGTCTACCCCTCACTCTTTTACCCTCGTCTAACTTTCACTCTTTTCCCCTCGTCTACCCCTGACTCTTTTCTCCTCGTCTACCCCTCACTCTTCTCCCCCTCACTCTTCTCCCCTCGTCTACCCCACACTCTTCTCTTTTCTATCTCACTCTTCTCTTCTCCCCTTCCCATTTTTCTTTCCTCCCTGTCTCCTCTTCACTAATTTCCTCCTAGTCTCCCTTTACATTTTTCTTTCCCCTTTCACTCCCTCCCTCCCCCATTTCCTTCACTCCATTTCTCCCCTCGCACCCCACCCCCACTTTCCTTCCCTCCATTCCTCCCCTCACCCACCCCCTGTCCTTCCTTCCATTTCTCCCCTCACCCCCATCCTTTTCCTTCATTTCTCCCCTCCCTCCCCCATTTCTCCCCTCACCTCCCCACTTTCCTTCCCTCCATATCTCCCCTCACACCCCTTCCCTTCCCTCCCCTCCATTTCTCCCCCCCCCCCCTTTCATTACCTCCATATCTCACCTCACACCCCTTCCCCACTTTCCTTCCCTCTATTTCTCCTCCCCTTCCTTCCCTCCTTGGCCCCATTGTAAAGTTGTCCCCTCCAGTTGGTTCATTTCCCTTGGACCTCTTGCTATCAGAACCCATCGCTGTCGCATCAGAGAAGGGAGAGAGGTGGAGGAATGAGGGAGAGAAAGGTGGAGGAGGAGGAAAGAGGATGGGAAAGGGAGGAGTTGAGAGAGACAGGTGGAGTGACAGAGAGAGGTGTGAGAATGGAAGGTGGTGGGTGAGTGAGAGACAGACGGAGAAGTGAGAGAAAGGTAAGTGTGTGTGAGTGAGTGAAAGAGAGGTTGAGGATGAAGGAGAGAGAAGAGAGAAAGAGAACATAACTATGTAAGATAGGAACAAGTACAAAATAAGATGTAATTAGTGGAGGAGGTAAAGAATGGAGATATACTAAACTTTTTAAGACAATGAAGGGACACAAGTAACACATAAGGCATCAGTATAATAATAGGGTCTGTTTTATTTTACCCTGGAGGACACAGCTACCTGCAATTCTCCGACTGAGTCATCAAAAGAACTGTGGTGTGACGAAGCAGCTACAGTAATTTTATAGTGCAATGTGAATGTTTGAGGGAATCGATGAATAAATACTGCCGGATTGTTTGGCTCAATAATATCTGAATAATCCGCCATGAATAAAAAATAAATTAATAAATTCTCCACGGCTGGAATCTACACAACGCAGAGGCATGCAACTAACTGCAAACACAACCTCAAACGAGTGGAATACATATTATGAACGGTTTATGGTTTTGTTGGTGAATCGGAGGTCACTTAGTTTCTTAGGATATTCCACAAAACAACACTGTACTGGGGGAGAAAGTTGCTTGTCATAGTTTGGAGAAAAGAATTCCATCCCATTGCTGACATGATCTTGGGACGCTTAAAAAAAAAAATCCCCAGGCAAGGATTTTTTTTACTCTTTCCTTCCTTCCTGCCGAGTCTTTTGTCACAGACACGTCCTTCCTTCCACACCAAGCCATGACATGTCATGGTGGTGGATTTTTGCATGCAAATCCGTAGATGAAAACATACATATGTAGATGAAAACATACATATGTACATAATAATGATTATAGCCTGCATAAACAAACACACATATACATGAAGGACCCTAGTGACGCATACACTGCCTTCCACCACAGCAGTAATTATCCCCAGTCGACCTTACCTGTGCCACCAGCAGGAGGGGGACTTAACAACTAATATGCTGAAATAGGAGCAGCCACGTGCATATAGTAATTGGGTCAGACGCCTCACCTCGCATGCTGGGCCACACACAAACAACATAATAATGATACATGACATATGTAACACGCTAAGGATTAATCTGAAGTCGTTGCATTGGCTTCTGATTCTTCCAAAATATGTTATTAAGTTCCTCCAGTTCATCCACAACAGTTTTTGGTCACAATAAAAATAGCTGAAGACTTAATATTGTGTCTTGCTACGTATGGACGTTGTTTCTGGTTAGAGGAAACCGATGATGATTAAAATAGTAACTATACCAAGTAGATCATTAATAACAACTTGCTTACTTCCTTAAAAATATGCATAGACTAACACCAGACGCTTTCATAAAACAGGAAAAGATCCATTGTCCAAAAATTTATAGAACACGGTCAAGAGATTCGTGTGTAAAGTTCACTCACTTACCGCTGTTTACTGAGTTGCAAGCTGAATTGTGAAAACGTGATAATCAAGTATCGTTATCTCTATTATTACTCTCTAAAGATTACTATCCTCTTTTTGCATCACGTAATGTTATACATGAGGGTAACTAAATTCGAAATAATAATTATGGAGATTCTGACCTTCAGTACCCTGTGGGAGAACACTCATAGAAATATACAAACACACAGATCGGTACAGTAGTTTGATTTGTATACCTTGGGCATCAGATAATATTTTATTGGAACAAATACGGCATATGATGGGCCAATCACGAGAAACAATCATCCCACCCATCACCTTGATTAGCGTGACACGTATGATAATTGCTGCTCATTACAATTTGCTGAGTAATCCTCCTCCTCATCAGCTTTAATTGGTCTACTTTAGCAACGGCTTCACAATTCACTCTCCATCGCTGCTGGTGAGGATCTGTGATGATTCCTCCAATCTAGGCCACAGGATTCCTTATTATAATTACTATAATGTAATGCAGTTTGTAAGTAACACTAGTCTACACATTTCCGTCAACTTTTTACGACACATGAGGTTAATTTTAGTGCTGCTGTGCACGAGTGCCAAAGTGCATGTAAATTGAGAGGGAAGTAGTGTTGTTTCATTCAGTTTGGTGAATTACTCAGTTGGCGCTACAGTGGAAGGTGACAAGACGAACTGTGTCAAGTATATGTGGGAGATGTGCCCCCCCCCCCTCCACGACACTCTTCAACCCCTCCAGCTATGTAAACAAGATTCTCTCTCTCTCTCTCTCTCCTCTCTCTCTCTCTCTCTCTCTCTCTCTCTCTCTCTCTCTCTCTCTCTCTCTCTCTCTCTCTCTCTCTCTCTCTCTCTCTCTCATATATTCTGAATGGTACACATTAGTTTGCATTACTTTGACAAGTCAAAGGTAGACGGTGCTCGCAATAACCTAGAAAACATTTAGCATTTGTTTTGTTACTGCAGTAATGTTTTCTCATATAATATGAATTACGACTCTTAGCATCTGTATACTGAGGATATACAGAGTGTTTTTGAATGGCACCGTTAAACAAACTTTGAAGATCTGTTGTATGGTAAAAAATAATACTAAAACTATCCATACCTCTTTCTCTAAACAATGCACAAATAAGAAGATAAATGACTATTGAGAAATGTCTATAGCACAACAGAATTTTGCCTCCATAGCGATGTTTCTTCCTTGGTGGGAATCTATTTTGTGGTACAGTTGTCACATTACACCAATATCCCCCTTACACGGAACACAATTCATTCCAGCCCCAGGCCTAAGTATACCAGCCCTGCCTACGGACACTAAGGGAGAAGTTATCGTACCAAGGATTGTGTGGAGTGAGGTGGCCTTGAACTTAATCATTTTGAACCATCACTTTTATTATGGTAGTTATTTATTTCTGTAGGACAGGATGAAAAATAAAGCTTTTATATTTGTGTTGTGTATTATCTCGGCAATTGCAAAGTATTTCATTGCCAGGAACATTTTATATCTGTGTATGCATAATAGATGAAATTGTGTGTGTGTGTGTGTGTGTGTGTGTATTCATGATTTTTAATGCAGATGCTCATTAATTTTGCAAATGTAGTTCAGGAGCAAAAATTTTATACCGTCCTCCTGCCTTTACACTTTGATAATGAAAAATTCTAGAAACTCGGCAATGTAGGCTACACTGTTGCCTGTACAGTCGTCAACGGAAGTTTATATACAAATGGATTGCAACGAAAGGATATATATACGACTGCTTTTTCCACCTGTGTTGAAGTTATTATTCATTTGATCAAGTGTTAAGAAATTATTTTGGTAAAGTGATTAGCTGTTTACAATTTGATTATGATGATGATTGTGAATAACCAAATTTCTCTCCACAACTGTACGTGTAATGTTTTTTTCTTGTTTTTTCCGCTACAGGTATGTTAATGAACGGATCGTGCCGAGGATTCATGCATGTTAAGGAAGGTCAGAAAAGAGAAGGTCCCTTGATGAGGCCTCAGGGACACCAGGTGAGGGAAGCCAATTAGACACAGGTTAAAGACAGTCATGGGAAACTAATTACATGCACAGGTTGTTTATAAAAAAGTTATTTAGTGCACAGGTTAGGGATGTACAGTAGATAGGTACGAGTAGGCTGTGTTATGCAAGACAGAGACGCCCACTTATGAGTGAAGAGAGTGAAGAGAGAAGAGGAGGGAACGATGAGCAGTAAACAGCACTGGGATGCGAGAAGTGCACCCACTAGAGTTAAAGAGGAAGCAGAGAGGGGAAAAGCCTTGACGCGCGCGCGCGTATGTGTGTGTGTGTGTGTGTGTGTGTGTGTGTGTGTGTGTGTGTATACAGTATGTGCACGTACGGGTATTGGCCTGCTCACGTTAGGATGTTGTGCATTTTTATTGTAATAAAAAGCATCAATCCAGGATGTGTGACAATTGCAAAAATTTTTATTGCTTAGAGTTGTTGCCAAAATCCATGACATGATTGGCTACATATTTATACCTTCTGTTTTCATTGACGCCTTTTTTTTCTAACCACCGGAGTCTAGTACTGTTTCCATCTAACAGAAACTATCAGGCAAATTGAGGAGATAGGTTAGAGTCAAGTACAGGAATAAATGAAATTTATATTACATACTGATAAAAATGAAATGTTTGTTGACAAAGCCATTGACTTTTTTGGGCGTTTGAGATGGAACACTCGCAGTTGAGTGCCGTTTGAGTTTATCTCTCGAGTTTCCCAAAATACAATAATGAAAATAGATACCGCATCCAGTAATGAAGGGCCGAATGGATAGCACACTGACACAATTCCCTCCAACATGAGGCCAGTCTAAGGCTTTCTCGGTCATCCACCCTGTTTCCGGAAATTGAGAAAACTCGAGAATCCTATCGGAACAATTCTGACCTGAGAACGGAAGATGAAGGACAAAGAAGGAAGGAAGTGTGTGAGAGTGTGATAGCACCTTCAAGGAGTCGTGGTGGTGGTGGTGGCTGGGAGGGTCTTAAAGGGATGTGGTCGTATTAATTAATAGTAAAGGATACCGAGGCCGTAAAGCTATGCAAGAAAATCAATATCTAATTTTGTATACTGAGACTGATCGTGTTCCTGGCATGGTGACTAGGAATTATTATATCCTTCAAGTTCAACAAGAAAACTGAAATCCTATTTGTATAATGCGGCAACTTGATTCCTGATACAGTTTGGAGGAATCATTAGGCCTCCAATTCAGTCACAACATAGTGCCCTCTTAAATTTTCCTCAGTGGCCTGGTTGGGAAGCGTGTGAAACTACGACTCTAGCGCCAGCCAGATGCAGCGGGTGAGAAGGGTAACAAGGGCAGTTTAATATTCCGTATACTAACTCTCATGTCTGCTAGTATATATACTTACACATACACAATTTTAAGGCTCATATATTTACACGTAATGTACTTTTGAATATATAATAATTTACTCATATTCCTAGATATATACATATATAATTAAATGTGTTCATTATTTCACGTACACGTATATATTTACTCATGAACATATACTTATACATTAAGATTAACTTATAGTTACATCGACGTATTTGTGTGTGTGTGTGTGTGTGTGCAAGAAATGACCTGGGCCTCAGTATCGGGCTTCATGAAGCGTATAGCCAGAGTCGGGACAATTGAATAAAAATTAAAAATGAATAAATAAAACTCGCCAGCGAAAGCACTGTCTCCGCACCGAACCTTTCTTGAAATATTATATAGGAGTATGCGGTAGTCATGAAACAAACACATAATGTACACACAACACAACGCATAATTATTACTGTATAAAACAGTCTCGGTTTTCTCGAGGTCTCTTTTAATTATCTCGACTTAGAATGACAAAGAAAGCAGACTTACTGTACAACACAAGCCCATGTTGTCAGGTATAGAATATTACAGGTGCAATATATATATATATATATATATATACACACTAAAGAATGCAGAGTCAGAAAAGACAGACAGAGTGCATGGGTGGGATGAAACATGGTGAGCGGCGGAGAATACAGAGCGGAACCTGGGGGAAAATATGTTAAAAAAGTCTGTATATAAAAATCTTGTGTTTCTCTTGACAAGTTCCGGAATTTTTATTTTTATTTTATTTTTTTAAGTCGACTTTCCCGTCTCCTGCACTCTGTATATTTTGCCCTTTTTTTTTTGGTATAATTTTCCTTGTTCTAGTCTTCATCTTCATACCTTTAGCTGGGTATATTCCTATTATCTTTTCTCGTTTATGTATACTCAGTCTTTTGATATTGTTTTAGTGCTTGTACTAAGGTCTAAGTTATCACTGTCCCTCCCACCTCAATACACAAACACACACACACACACACACACACAGTCTCTTCGTTCTCCTCACCATCACTACTGTCCATTACACTACCTCGCCATTTCCCTCTCCACCACCATACTCGCAACCCCCCCCTTCCCCCCCCCTCCCCCCACGACAACTCATTTCTACCTCAGTCCGCCAGAAAACCTGGTTCTCAAACAGGTGCTATTTACTTAGGTATAAAGGAGAGTATTATGCTGTAGGAAATTGGAGGGCCACTACTTCCACCAGAATGTGTCAGGTAACAGATTCCCTCCCTGTATGAGCCTAGAGGATGTGTTTTATAGCAGAGGTTTGCAAGGCTTCGTAGTCTCCAATTTGCGTACCAGACGTTAAATCCATTAACCTAAATGCACTGGGAGGAAGTGGAACCTGCCTGCCTGGCTAATGGAGGCCTTTAGAGGTGTTGACTGGACCTCCACCACGCCTGAAAAAAGTATTAATTGGTGCCGAGATTGCCAGGGGGCAGCCTTTGTTGTTTACTACTGCCGTGGTGGCCAGTTCCCCCTTTTCGTTCACGATGCTGTAAAGTTCCTCTGCTTTTAAGTAATTTTGGTGCTGCATTGTAATTGGTAGTGATGTACTGTATACTGGGTAGAGAACACCTTCACTATGCCCGCCTTCTATTTTCTCACTGAGATAGTATTATAGTAGAAAGTTGACATCATTGCTGCCTCCGTCTTCTCGCAAGTCTCTCATGGTACAGATAAATTTGGCCATTTTACCCTTCATTGCCGAAGGTTTCAGATTCCACAGATCTGTATATTCTGTATAGTGAAGCTAATGATATGGGCTGAAAGTGATTCCTAATGCCAATAACCAAGTTGCAATTTACTCCACCTAACGCTTAGAAGTTTAGAATGCTTTCATTTAAGCCATAAAAAATAGTTTACTCCTCAGATATTTCGATCGACCATAACTCGACTATTTTAGAAATAAAAAAAGCGGTCCCTAAGGATAAACCACTTTCATATTATAGGATTGAATTTATGGTGATGGACAGCAAAGATAATAGTTTAACCCTTTCAAGTGCACAGTTTTGTGGAGTTGTGAATAAAAGATTCAGTATTTTGTATAAAGGGAAAGATATTTGATACTTTTCTCAGACTGTATTCAATATTCGCCTGACCTACCACACTGCCTCTCTACTTTAGTCTACCTTCCCCTCGCCACACGCAGCTTTTATCTTGTATTTTTTTCACTCCTAGAGGAGACTAATCTTGTTTACGCGAGGATACATCATGGTTATATGTCGAGAACTTTCCGACCAGCTTTAGTTTGTTTCTATTGACACAAAACATTATAAAATTCGTATGTTATTATTTAAATACAGTGGAGCGAAGGGACGTAATTATTATATGCTTGAATTTAAATTCGTATATAAATGCAGCTGATAAGTTTTGTTATCTACGCGCACAAAGTATCGCAGAAAAATGTGTGTCGCTTTCTAGAAAACGTCCCACATTCTTCTTTTAAAGTTTCAGATATTTCTTATAGCAATGGAGAATATAGAAAAAGAACGAAAATTTGTGAGGGAGAAACCTGACCTAAATACTTTTCGAGGACTTGTGGACTGGGGCCTCGGGTTGTGGACAGCCGGGGATCCAATATGTATGTATATGTGTGTGTGTGTGTGTGTGTGTGTGTGTGTGTGTGTGTGTGTGTGTAGAGGGTAGGCTACTTACTACCTTATGGGGTGGATTTGTCAGGTGTTCGATATCAGGGAAATTACAGTACGAGAGAGGAGAGAGAGTAGGAAAGGGAAGGAAAGGGAAGGCGAAAGAGGTTATCAGGTGTATAGGATCGAACGAGGGAGGGGAGGGGAGGGGAGGGGGAGTATCCAGGTGCCTTCCGGTGGTGTGTGTGGTGGAGGAGGAGGAGGGATGGTGTGATGGTGAGGTATAGCCTGGCAGGTGTAATGCGAGAGGTGTGTAGGAAGACTGATGGTAGGTGGGGGTCGTGGTGAGAGTGTGGTGTGTGTCTAGGCTTTGTATGAAGGTGAAGTAGACAGCCCAGTGTGAGGTGAGATGTGTGTAGTAAGACTGAGGGCTCGGTGAATGTGATGTGAGAGGTACTAGTATGTAGAACTGAATTACTGATGGTAGGCAAGGAGGCAGTAAGGGCGTTCCAGTGCTGTATGAAAGAGTTAAGAAGTAATCATTCAGGTGTTATGAGAGTAGTATGGCATAGATGATGTGGAGTGAAAGCCAGATAGGTATATAATGGACTCCTCCTGGCTGACTCATGGTAAACATGTGGGCCAGGCAGCCCTAATTCATGCCTTGCTCGTGCCAAACCCACCACCAGAGGTCATGGGGGTGACGTAGAGAAATGAAGAATGTCTGGAGTCATGAAATAAAGGCACTGGGCTGGAGACTGTGTAGGGAGGTGAAGGATGTTTTGGGCTGGAGGACAGTGTTGGGTTATGAGGGATACTGGGAGGGTACTGAGAGTAGTAGTAATCATCAATACAAGAAGAATGCTCAATCATATACATAGAGGTTGCCTGCTACAAGAACCTTTATTACAGATATTTCGCTGCTGTATCTAACTAAAATATCCATGGTATTAAAACAGTTGGAAAAGGTCGTCAGCAAGTGTCCTTCGCGAATAGTGTCTTCATCTTACATTCTGTCTAATTATGAGTGACGGAATAAACAAGAACAGTAACGTCGGTCGCCAGAAACTTTAGTACCTGATGAGTGGTGTGTACGTGGTGGTGGAAGATGGTGTGGGGAGGGTGGCGAACTCTGGGACGTGTTGGGGGTCTGGTATAAAGGGAGGGAGGGGGGCACTTTTGGAGCCTTTATACCCCACACTGCGCTAAATCTGGCCCGGCCCAGGTAAACAGGAGGAGAAATGCACAGATGTATTCAAGGGGTGGGCTACTAGAGAGAGAGAGAGAGAGAGAGAGAGAGAGAGAGAGAGAGAGAGAGAGAGAGAGAGAGAGAGAGAGAGAGAGAGAGAGAGAGAGAGAGAGAGAGAGAGAGAGAGAGAGAAAGAGGAGGAGAGAGAGGAAAGAGGAAAAGACTACCGGAGGAAGGAATGGAAGAAAGAGAAGAATGAGAACGGACGTGAGTAAGGAAGAAAGAGGAAGGAGTAGAGGAGGTTGAATTGTGTTAGTTCGGAAGTGAGTTTAGGGAAAGAGAAGCGTGAGGAGCAGTCGTTAGGAAAGTGGTGAAGGTTGAAGGAGGGAGGGAAGCAGGAATTGTGTTAGTCTGTGTGTATGTGTGTGTGTGTGTGTTTGTGTGTGTGAGAGAGAGAGAGAGAGAGAGAGAGAGAGAGAGAGAGAGAGAGAGAGAGAGAGAGAGAGAGAGAGAGAGAGAGAGAGAGAGAGAGAGAGAGAGAGAGAGAGAGAGAGATGCAAGTTGGAGGGAAAATATTCTGTGGGCGTTTCAGGAGGGGAGACAAATTGAAGATGGAGGAATGGGGGGGAAGGAGGAGAGAGGTAGGATGAGGGAGGGAGGGAAGGAGAGAATTGAGACGTGAGGGGAGGAGAGAGACAGTAATTATAGGGCCACAATCCTCATAATCACACCAGTAGGCCTATCATCACCACATGTTTGGTTTTAAGTGTGAAATTCTACGTGTTTTTAGTTTTGTCTTAAGGGACCCTGTGATGTATAGTCAGAAAATTGGAGGTAAATGAGTCCTTCAAATATTGCCACGAGACACCACCTATAAGGAAGGGCTTGTTTCGTGGCATGGTCAAGGGGAATCAGAAGCCTCCAATTTTCATACACGATCACAGGGTCCATAAGAACCCGATGATAAGCGATGCAGAATGAGTAGTAAGTAATTTGACAGTCCCGATCCCAGACACTCCTCCACCATTAATGAAACATTGAGGAAACCTTGTGATGTGGGTGAAACAGAGGACTGCAAACTCAAACTATGCTACTGAACACATCCCCTTTTCGTTTAATCCATTTTTTCATTGTATTAGTTGGAGGAATCGGTCGCTCTTAACCCTCGGAGGACTTGGCCTATTCTTGTTCAGTATATTATTCAGGGGTTGTACAGTATATAGTAACACGTTAAAGGTATTAGTCATAGAAGAAAAATTACTAGATGTATACTTTCTAACTTGTGAGAGGTGAAAAGTGTCTCCGTTATAAGAAAAATTGTTGGACAGTATAGAATGTAAGCAATGTACAGTCACGAGCCATAATTCGTATCCAGGTCTGCTTTGAATACCCAGCATGGAGGATACTACAGGATAAACGTTGTAATTGGTTCACTATTATGTCAGATGATTCGAAACTTCAACAAGACCTGGATACTAATTTTGGCTCGTGACTTTACAAGATAATTATCAGCCTTGGTGTGAAGGTTATGAAGTAGATGAGGCAGGAAAGGAAAGGCTCAAGGCAGAGAGACGGGAGGAGGATGAGGAGGGCGTCTGGAAATGAGGGAGTGGGAGGATGTCAGGGAAGAGAGGGAGTGAAGAGGGAAGGTGTCTGAAGTGAGGGAGGGAGAGGGGAAGAGAGGGAATCAGTATAATAATAAAGGGAAAGGTAAATGTCAGGGTCAGGGAAATGATGGAGAGGGAGGATAGTGAGGGAGAGGGGAAGGAAGGAGAATGTCAGGGAGGTAAGTGAGGGAGAGGGGAAGGAAGGAGCCAGGAAAGTGACGGAGGGAGGTGAAAATCCGCGAGGGATGGAATACAAACCGAAAGAGACTGGAGGAAAAGGCATCCGGATATTGGTGCTCTGGACGAGAAAAAGGAAGGCGGCTATTGGAGAGAGAAAGGAGAAGGTGGAGGAGGAAAGAGTGAGTTGGGGTGTGATTGAGAGCAATTATGAGACTGAGTGGGCGTGTAAAAGAGAGAGGAGAGAGCGAGAGGATGATTGCAAGTGTGAGCGAGTGAAACTATTCATGGGTTTGTAAAAGTATGGGATCCTAATGAGCGAAAGAGAGACTGACAGACAGACAGGCGTGTGGATTGATTGAGAGACAGGCAGAATGATATAAAAAAGGAATATAGGGACACCAAGTATAATTATAGACGGTATACACACACACACAATAATTAACAATAATCAACAATAATTAATGTCTCTTTTAACTGGACCAGTTTTGTAATTGTTTATGCTTTACTACAATCCTGTTACTCTTTTATAATCAACTTTATCAGATTTAAACAATGTTAGATTCTTTTATGTTTCTTGTACTAATGCTAGTCACGTCATTTCATATATATTTTTTTTATACCTAATTTTTTACCATATTGCACCAAGGTTTACAATTTTACTCTTTTACATTACCTTTTTAACTTTTATGTTTCTGTACTGATGCCAGTCATTACTTCATGTTTCTTATACCTAATTTTTACTTTACTGTACCAAAGATTGCAATTTTACTTCTTACATTACCCTTTAACTTTTCTATTTTTATGCATGTAATGACATTATAACTGTATTTTACCCTTTTAACTTTTCTATTTTTATACATGTAATGACATTATAACTGTATTTTACCCTTTTAACTTTTCTATTTCATACATGTAATGACATTATAACTGTATTTTACCCTTTTTAACTTTTCTATTATTTATACTTGCAATGACACTAGAACTGTATTTTTTCAGCCAGTTTGGCTGCCAAAGAAATAAACCGTTTATTATTATTATTATTATTATTATAATAATTATTACACACACACACACACACACACACACACACACACACACACACACACACACACACACACACACACACACACACACACACACACACACATACACACATACACACACTCACTCACTCACTCACTCACTAACTAATGGAGCACCACAAACAACAACTACTTACCGTCCAGCCAGTTTTCCATCACAGTGACCTAATGCTGTACGTGTGTCTTGTGAGAGGATTAGGGATTTGGGGGGGGGGGGGTAAGATCGGGGTGTGATGAGCAGCATATACCGCTTCGTCATCATCGTCTTTATGTTGAGAAGGAAGGACGGGAATGGGGTGGGAGAGAGGCGGGTTTAAGAAGGAGAGGTGCAGTTGAGGAGAGGAGTGGGAGGTGAGCTTTGAGGATAAATGTGGTGAGATAGAGAGTAAGGGGAAGTGATAAGGTAAGGTGGGGAGTGGCCAGAAGGAAGGGGCACATGGAGGGATGGACAGCAGAGGTAGAAAAGAGAAGGGAAAGTACAGCCACAATCAAATAACCACCGACACTTTCCTTCCATCGTCGTAAATATCTTGGTAATAAAGAATAATACATGTATGATTTTGCAGCACTTCATAATAATAATTGAGGGGGTTGAGTTGACGTAAGGTGCTGTATAATTATATTTTAATATGATACTGATTTATTTGAACGATGGAAGGATTGTGTCGGTGGTTATTTGATTGTGGCTGTACATGACGAGAGATGGTAAGAATGGAGGGACGTGGGTGAGGAGTGAAGAGAGAGAGGGAAGTAAGGGGGGAGGGGGAACGAGGCAAGTGGAAGGGTCGGTAGGAGAGAGCAGGAGATTATACGTCTTCTGTTACTTGACTCAGTGAACCTGATTGAGGGTGTGAGGTTTGTACGGTGAGGCGGTGATGTGTGTGTGTGTGTGTGTGTGTGTGTGTGTGTGTGTGTGTGTGTGTGTGTGTGTGTGTGCATAAGCCTACAATACATAGAAGAGATGTGTTTCAATCAACTAGTTCTTGTTCAATGTCCTTGTTTATAGTAATGTGGACTGTATCTTTCTTGTTCTCTATACATTGTAGCCCCGTAGAGGGAGTTCTGTATTGCCTGTGGTGATGTGGGAAGTTCTTCACGTGTTTTCATTCACTCCCTTTCAATTCTTAAACTGTCCCTTCTTTCCTTCTATTTCATTAGTACGGTAGTTGCTGTCCCACCTCTCTAAGATCATCAACTCCCTTTTCTTCCAGTGTCCTCCAGACCCTTTTGTGGTCTTCTTTTATTTTCAAATTATATCATGATATATCGTTGCATAATGTAAAGACAGAACTAAGGAGACTTATAAAGTCTTCCTTTTTACATCTTCTCTTTCATTATATGTTCGTACATCTACCATTAGCGTCCTTCCTTTTGTTGCAGGTATGTATGATGGTTGGACTGTATTGAGGCTTCGTGTTTGTGGAGATCTAGAGTCTGTCCCTTGGTAAGCCTCCAGGGATGCCAGGTGAGTGAGTCATGCCTATCTAGTGTTGATACGCAGGTGAGTGAGTCATGTTTATTCAGTGTTTAGATGCAAGTTGAAGAAGCGGGAAGTTGTGACATTGACGACGAATTGGAGGTTAGCGATTCCTCCAGACTGTACCACAAGACAAAGCTACAGTGAGTTATGTGTCTCTTGATGCACGGCTTGGAGGAATCTGGTAATCTCCCACTCCTCAATTGTACTGTATGTTACTTATGGACGGCGTTTTGAAACACTGGTTACAATAGCACCCATATCTTTTGTCCTTCGTCTTCCGGTTGTTGACCACATTTGCTTCGTTTACATTCACGGTTGTGAAACTCTATAGCAGAAAACAGGAAGCAGCCAGGAAGAAAATGAGTGAGGCAGGTAGGCTGGCTGGCAGGAGGTAGGCAAGCAGCCAGGTGGTAGACACACAAGCAAACAAACGGACAGACAGACAGACCGGTAAATTGTTCGATAGGTAGGTAGATAGATGGATAGATAGATGGGCAGACAGGCAGGAAGGGAAGCAGTTAGGACCTAGGTAGTCAATCAGGCATGGATACAAGCAAGGTTACAGGCAGGTAGAAAAGAAGGAAGGCTAACAAGTATGAATACAAACAGAGAGGCGGCAAGCAGGCGGGGAATCAGTAAGGCAGTGAGGGACATGAGCAGGTAGGCAGCAGTTGGTAGGCAGACAGTCCAGCAGGAAGACAGACATAGAGGAAGATGGGGGTGTAGGGAGGGAAGCAGAGAGGGGGCCGATAGCCTGACAGGGATGCCATAAAGCTGAGTCCTATGTTAAAGGGTCTTTGATGATGTCGGTGAATTGGAGGCTCCTGTTTACTCCACTCTGCACAAGGAAACAAGACTCCCTCAGTATCAGTGTAGTTGTGTGGAATAGTTTGGAGGAATATAATTATCCCGTCCAATTTGCCGATATCGCTGGTGCCTTAAGGTAGTGCTGCTCATCGTCACCAGCAACACACACAAGGGACTCGAGGGATTGTGATATTGTTTGCGAAACTTTCCGGTGAACAAATAAAGTATGGGGAAATAATTATGTTCATTGTGACGTCACTTTCTGGGAATATGAATCACGACTCTGCAAGGATTCTGTTACAATAGTATCCGTATCCCCATCTTGCATCCTCCAATCCTATATATTTGCATTTCTCATGTTCACGGGGGCCTCTCTAATCCTCAAAAGAAAGGAAAAAATTGGAAGACTGATATAGAGGCTGGAGAAAACTGTACTCGTGTGGTTACCGCTTCAGAGAGTTCACTGACTTTGTTTACCCTCGAACCTGGTAGAGAGTTTTGGTGTGTTTGCTCCCTTCCTCCCTCTGTGTAGTGTGTTCACTGGAGAGGTACGGTAGGTTAGGGAGGGAGATACACTTGATGGTTTAGTATTTCAGTGCTTGAAAATATACATGAAACTAGTAATCTGCAGGTTTACTGAACATAATATATTCCAACAAAATATAAGCCGTATTTATGTTTATTTCTAGCAATTGTACCGTTCATAAGTAGCCTAGGCAGCTGTATTTATAGCAAAAGGCGCGAGACAAGAAAGTGCTTAAGTGTGATCTCATATGAAAACAATTCACATATAGTTATTCTGACACTTTGTAATCTCTAGTCAGTATGGCATAGTGCGACTCAGTATGAACCCACCACCATTATACACACAAACGAATCGAACAGTTCCTTAGTAAAAGCACTGAAAGAGACTTTGTCCCAGTGGGATCAACTTCAGATGTGATACAATTCCCAAGTGACTGTCAATTAATTATACTCCCCACCATGGAATTGTAAGAGTTGACGTCCATGTAAGAACTAAATCATTCCTTGTTCTTGGTGCACTGATTAATATATAGGCTATATTACGACCGATAGTGTGAATGTACCGATTTTTATAAGAGCTTTATGGGGAACCGAAAAGTACATTGATGATTTTCAAGCTATTGTTATCAGTATCAGTTATAATGCTCAAAATTGCACTTACTTGAACGCTGCTGACACATTAATAAAAACCCTGATGTGAAAAGTATTGTCTTGATATCAAACTGTAGACCACAGATCTTTCTAATGTCTAAACTATGCAGAGAAACGTACCGTAACAGGCCAACTTCTGTATGTGGAGTGTGTTTTATAACCCCCTTGTTCCTATCCATCATTCTGTCCTTCCCTGCCTGCTGTCACTCACGTCCCTCTCTGCTTCTTCTGATGCGTGTTGTGTGCAAAGGTTGTTTGTGTTTGTGTTGGACGATTCTGTCTGTGATCCTAACTCCTCCTCCCTCTCTTATATCAACATTTTCTACCATCTTTGTCATCATATTTTCACATTTAAAGACTTCTTTCTACCTTCATCTGTCTCTCTATCCTTCCTTCCTCCCCTGTTCTCCCCTTCTTCCTTTATCTCTCCCTCGTTTGTTTGACGTTATTATATTTTTCCTTTGTCTTTCCCCTTCCTTTCACCCCCCTTCAAATCTCCCCATGAACTCTTTCCTCCATCCCCCCACTTTTTCCTCCATCCCCCCATCTCGTCAATTACTCTCTTTTTCTCTCCAATATCCTCCCGATTCCTTTAACCCCTCTCACCTTCTCCCTCCTCACTCTTTTTGCCTCTCTCCATCAGCCCTCGTCCATTCTCCTCTCCTCTTCACCCACTCGTGTTCCTCCTCACCTGTCTTTTCCCCCTCCTCTTCCGCCTATTTTCTTCCCTCTCCCCTCCTGTAACCCGACTTTTCCTATCACCCGACTCCCCTCCGCCCCCTCCCCCCCTCCCCCCTGCCTCTCCCTGACACATGATGAGGGAAGGAGGAATCAGGTGACAGTGGGGCAGGAAGAGATAGGCAAAGTGACGAAGAAAACCCAACAGGAGGAGGATTAAGACCGACTTTCAAACACCAGTAAGGTAGACTTTTTGACGCTTAGGTGATAGTGTAACTTAAATTATTCCAACCAATGTCTTAGAGGTGTGATATTACATTAAAGTGGAAAGCTGCTTCCTATCCACCAATCAAGACATAACATATTGAAGTAAATAAGAAAGTATAAAAAGACGAATTATGTCCAACCAACCTAGCGAAAAGAATGCAAAAAGGCTCTTAGGGAGGAAAAAATTATAGGAAGCCTTTGTCTGTTTTACTCAAATGTGAAGTTTGGACAATGGAAGCTTTGATGTAAAATGCATCACTAATATTTATATATATTAGACTTTTAAGGACAATGTGATCGTGTATATACGAGACTTGGAGACTTCTGATTACTCCTGACTATGCCACGAAACAAGCTCCTTCCATATAGGTGGTGTTTCGTGGCAATAATTTGAAGGATTCGTTTACCCCCAATTATCTGACTACATCACAGGGATCCTTAATTATGGTACCGAGGATGACTGAGGTACTGTACGGGACGGCTGTTATGTTGTGAAGGGAATAGGCAGGAATGGCCAGGATCGTTGGACCTTCCTTGGTGGGTAAAATTTTATGACACGAATGGCAGAATATATTTTAATGGGAAATTCTCTTGTACAGTACGTAGGCTAATTTGGAATGATATTGATTCCTCCTAACTGCACCAAAAAGCAGCCGACCCCAATGGTACCAGAAAGGGATCTGTATCGTGGCATAGTTTGGAGGAATCAGAGACCTTTAAATTCACCAACAAGAGAATATCCCCATAAGCTCAAAGTTTTCAGAATATATTTTATGGTAAGGAAGAGCAGAATATTATTATCGGCTTAAGGAATGGAGAACACATTTTAAAGTAAGGGAGATTCGATTATAATATATAGGCTCGAGGATGAGAGAATTTATTTTAGGTTTTGGAAAAGGGTAGGACAGGGGAGTAAAGAAGGTCAGATAAAAGGCAGGAAAATCGATGGAAGAAAGAAGGCATGATAAAGGGGGGAAAGTGAACCAAGATAAGGAAAAGGAGAAACGAAAGGAAGGAAGGAAGGCAGGAGAGAGGTAGAAAGAAAGTATAGGAAGGACAGGAAGAAGGAAGGAAGGAAAGCAGGAGAGGTAGAAAGAAAGTATAGGAAGGACAGGAAGAAGGAAGGAAGGAAGGAAGGCAGGACAGAGGGAAAAGGATGACAAGACAGAAGAGAAAAGAATGAAAGGCAGGATAAAAGGACACAAAATGGAAGGAAGGAAGGAAGGAAAGTAGGAGAGAGGAAACATGGAAATAGGGCACGACTCCGGAAGGAAAAACGGAACATGGAATAGTGTGTGAAGGAAGGTCAGGAAGGTCAAGGCAGACAGACAAACAAACAGGAAGGTGACCCACAGATGATTTAAAGAGAGAGAGAGAGAGAGAGAGAGAGAGAGAGAGAGAGAGAGAGAGAGAGAGAGAGAGCGGGGTAAGGGTGAGAGAGAGAGAGAGGGGGGGGGGGGCAGGGAGTCAGGGGGGGGATGCAGGGGGTAGGGAGACGGATATTGATTGGCGGCAGAAAGGAAGTTGAGGGAGAAGGAAACCTAATGGGAAAAAGATTATCATAGGATTACGTTATTGATTATAGAGGAGAAAATTGTACAGCACCACACACCCAAATGTAGGCATAGTATAAATTATTATGCATTAAGATATAAGAGTAGTGTATAGAAGAGGTAGAGAGGGATATTGATTGGTGTCAGATGGTAAGTGAGTGGAGGGAGAGCGAGGAAAGGAGGAAAGTGACCCATAAATGACAAAGAATCGTATTTCTAGTCTAACCCGAGGGAGGAAGATGCTGCTGGCGAAAATGTCAGGTTTCCTAAAGGTGGTGTGTTTTTCTATCCAGCCCAATAATAGGCCCGGAAAATTGACTGGAGCGATTGGTTCGTTGTTGAAGGAGAATTGGAGGGCCACTGACTTCTCCAACAAACCATAAGACTGGAGGATCTGTTTCGTTGCATATTTTGGAGGAATCACTAACCCGTCAATTCACCCACAGCAGAATGACCCCCTGAAGGTTATCTATCACAAACATGACCGCTAAAATTTGACTATATAAGAGCCATCATCAACCCGATCCCAATTACTCCACTCGATGGTAGTATTGTTGATGTCTGTCTGCCCGGCCCATATGTCTGTATATAGAAAGTGTTGGCCGTAAAGTCGTGATGTTTTACACCTTCATAATTATCGAACATTCTTTTTTTCTCTTTTTTTTTTTTTTCTTAGCTGTAGGACCAATCACGTTCGATATTTGCCGTGTTTGCAGTGGATATTTTGCATTATTTACCATCAGTAATCATTAAAAAAAATACATAGGGAAATTAGTCCGTTACACTAGGTACTACAGAGACAGTAATTTTGTTAAGGAATTGGAAGTTGCATATTCCTACAAACTATGATTTTGAGAGACGAATATAATAACTTTCGGTGTTCTGTCTGTTTTATGACACAGTTTGAAGGACTAAATTTCCTCCTCTTTGCCGACATTATCTTATAAGGGGGAGATTCTCTTTTTAGTAAATTGAAGGGCTACTGGTTCCTCCAAATTATGCCAGGAAACAGACGACCTTAATGTTACTAATAGGGAATCTGTTTCGTAGCATAGTTAGGAGGAATCAGTAGCCTTCCAATTCACCAACAAAAGAATCTCCCCGTAACCCGTGGCTGACGACTTTTTCCCGATGTTTCTCTCGTGTGATGGGAGCACGACTGACTTCCAAAGGTTAACTACAGCAATTGATTCATTACAGTAAATCTCTCCTCATAAAGATAGCTTATATTTATACCAGAGAGGTTGCAGGTAATGTTACATAAAAATTCCCTTTGTCCTTAGGTTAATACGGGACATGAGTGTATTTGCAGTGAAACGCATGAACAGTCGGCAAAAACTATATTGAAATTCCCCTATATATAATTATAGTTGATTTCAATGTAAGGTTGGTTTCAATACATTTTTTTCCGACTGTACACTTGTTAGAGTTGTATTAATTAACCTGGATGGCGTCAGTTTGTATCATAATAGTTGGTTCAGCCCATTCATGATTAAATAAGTGAGGTCGTAAAAGGTCAGACGTGGTAATGCATTATGACACGTGAGCTCACAGAAGGTCAGGTGGGGTCGTATCTATAACAGGTAAGGTCACAAAGTATCAAGTGAGGATAGCCTAAAGAGGGAAAACGTAACTAACAGGTGAGGTCACAGAAAATAGTTGGAGGTCAGAAAGGGTCAATTTTGTTTGAAATTTGCACATGAGGTCACATAATATATTTGATGTTTGGTCACAGACGGTCAAATAGGGTCATAACTATAACAGGTGATAGTATAAAAGGTCAAAGAAGGTTACAGCTATGGCAGGTGAGGTCAGATGAGGTCATATCGTGCTACACAGACGTCCCATAACTTGGTTTCGCAAACACACCATTACCGGGAACACACACACACACACACACACACACACACACACACACACACACACACACACACACACACACACACACACACACACAACACACACACACACACACAGAACACGCACACAAAACACACACACACACACACACGATATTTCATTGTTGTTATTTATGTGTGTTCGTGTGTATCAGATTATATATATGTGGTGTCCGTGTATGCGTGTTTGTACAGAAAATATGACTGGTGATTGCATGTACAGTCACGATAAAAACAAATCCTACATCAGGTGAACAAAAATGAACTATTGGGCTAAACCTTTGAACCGATATTAAGAGTCCATTAGGCCCATTAGGGGTTGTAATTTCCCCATGTTATTCGGTCATTTAAAGGGATAGCCTATAGTATACTTTTGGTACATTGGAGTGCCTTGATTCCTCCAAACTATGCCAGGAAACAGGACCATAGATGAATAAATAGAATGGTGTCCTGTTGCTTGGTGGAATAAAGTTTGGAGGAATCATTTGCTCCAGATTTACCAGCAGTGTACTATATACCCCGTTAATTCGAAGTCGTTTCAGGACTATTAAGAGTGACTGAATGTTATTGTTAGAAAGTTAGGAAGGAAATGAGTTAGGAAGGTTTGTAAGCCTGACGAGTGCAATGACCCCGTAAAATAATTATGTATGGAGAAATGGTACTCGTCATCGTCATCAAGAAGCTTATGTAGGATTTTTCTTTCACACGAGCCCCTGTAATGTGTGTGTGTGTGTGTGTATGTGTTTGTGTTAAGAGGAGAGAAAGGAGGCCATAGAAAGGGTGGGGTCTCCTCTCCAGTGTATATATAATGTCTCTGACTCTCTATGCTTCACTTCTTTCACAAACTCAACCACCATTCCTGCTCCCCTTTTTCCTTGTCCTGATTAATTTCTCTCTCTCTCTCTCTCTCTCTCTCTCTCTCCTCTCTCTCATCTCTCTCTCTCTCTCTCTCTCTCTCTCTCTCTCTCTCTCTCTCTCTCTCTCTCTCTCTCTCTCTCTCTCTCTCTCTCCTCTCTCTCTCCTCTCTCTCTCTCCTCTCTCTCTCTCTCTCTCTCTCTCTCTCTCTCTCTCTCTCTCTCTCTCTCTCTCTCTCTCTGTCTGTCTGTCTGTCTGTCTGTCTGTCTGTCTGTCTGTCTGTTTGTCTATTTGTCTATTTAGAGACTTTCCTTCAGTAAAACTTCTCTTCCTTCCAGCACAGTCTCTCTCTCTCTCCCCCCTCGCTAAAATCATTGGTAATATACTGTATGTCGGTATCTTGGTAGTGGTGTGGGTGGTAGTGGTATTGTGTCAGTGTTAGTGGTGTCAATGAGAGTGATGTCAATGATATCTGTATGGTGGGAGTGGTAATGTAGTGGCAATGTAAATGATAGTGATATGGTGTCCGTGGCTAGGTGATGGGGGCAGTGATGTATTGATAGTTGTTGTTGTTGTTGTTGTGAAGTGGTGTTATTACTGTTAGAAGTAGTAGTAGAAGTGTTAGTGGTGTGGCGGGTAGTGGTTTGGAAATAGTGTTAGTGGACAGTCTCATTGGTAGTGATGTAGTGGGAGTGGGAGTGGTATGGTGATTGAGTTAAGGTCCGATATCAGAGTAAAGTGCTGACCACTCCATGCACCCAGACTGAAGTGCCACCTGACCTTCCTAAATGTTTTTTTTTTTTTCATAGCGTTTCCTTTTGAAGATCCATTTCAAAGACCTTTACCTCTCGGTTGTCTCGTTTGACAATTCACTGGAATGAATAAAATGGCACCATTCCCAGTGTGGCTTTAAATGGGGGTAGGAAGCTGTCAATGCACTGGGGAACTAACTGTTGATTCTTGTAACATGTGCCATTTAAAATAGGCGGCGTCTGTTTTTTTTTTGTAATAATGTAGAGAAATCAGAGCGTGGCCTCCATATCACCGACATTATCTTGCCCCCGAAGCTCGTATATTTGAGGTGGAGACTCGCGGGGGATTCATATTTATCACGTAGTATGCTATGGTTCATATTTTCCTTTGCAAACTTACTAAGAATTTCTGCAGTAGGCATCGTGTTGGTTCCGGGAGTGTGGTATTACTGAATGCAGTATTTGGATATTTACTTGAAGTGCAATTGACGCGTAAATGTCCTTGATATGGTGAATTAAAGCGACGCATCTGTTATGGTTTATGTACAGTTGGGGAATAATGTATCTGGAACACTTTTGGCGACTTCTGGCAACATCCACCAAAGTAAACACATCAATGAGAGAAACTATTTATGAAATTGAAGGATAACATTTATTTCACTGTCTGTGGTTGGTTGACGTCACCCAATATCAGTTATCGTTATGTAGTAATGAATAAATTTAGTCTATTACTAACGTGTTTATCACTGACATTGTTACCAGAAGCCGTCAACGGTGTCCAGATACTTTGTTCCCCAACTGTACATTTCACCCAGTGTATATAGATTTCACAACTCACTCAGACTATCGAGTGCTATTGAACCTCGTACCTCTTTTCCAGTCCAAAATAATTATAAGGCTCCATAGAACTGAAACACTAAATAACAAAGAATTATATGACTTATAAGGAATAGGTCATGTGGGAATAGATATTGTCGACCTGTGTTATATGGCTGACGTCTTTTCCATTTTGCTTTAACTAACTTTAGACGATATTGAAATGTTAAAGATTTTTCTAATAATCCATCAATAACTTATGTCTAAGAAATAATTAATGTCCACCAACACCTGACTATTTCTATGTAACAAGACAACCCCCGTCGTCCAGGAATTAAACCTTTGACTCGCTGTAGTTTTACCTTTGCTAAGTACAATCATCTGGAGTTATTTATTATATGTAAATAGTACTTTTTAATTCAAAGTGTCGCAATTGCTCTCTGACACAATTAAATCTGTGGTAAGCCACTATACACAAATCATCATTGGCACTCAAGCAAATACTGTGCCAAGATGAAACTTCAGACTGTAGAGCAGATGGTCAGTCTGGTACAATTAGGTCTAGTAGTTTTTGGTAGAGAATAGCATTGGGTGACACAATGTAAACACGAGACAGAATATTTGTGTGTGGATTTCTACAGTTTGAGCGTGCCCATGTGTATACTCGTAATTATGTGTACGTATGTCCATGTGTACGCGCGCGCGTGTGTGTGTGTGTACACCTGGGCGAGGCAGGGCCAGGAGAGAGGGGAACGAGGGCAGGCAGGGCCAGGAGAGAGAGGGGGAGGCGAGGGTAGACAGGCACTGGGAGGAACGCTGCTGCTGCCATCCTATGGCGCGCGCCGCCGGTTCCCTCCCCTCGTCCCTATTGCTCACGGTTGCCAGGATTGTTGGTGCTGTTTCCGCCCAATGTCGCCAAGAAACAGCCCTAGAATAGCCCTCGACCAAGCCATGTCTAGCCTATATCAGAAAAGAGAACTCTCATTTGCCGGTACGTTTTAATATCCATTGTGAATAGGTAAAAGAAGTTGCATCCATTAGTAAGCAATAGTATTTCTTGTAAGGTAAATATAACTGATGATATTGCCTGGCACACATTTACTAGAGCAGCCCGGTTGGCGTTAAGACCGTGGACCTGGCAACTTTGCTCTTGCTCCCATCATCACGCTTACTAACATTGAGAGTCTCAGTTTCGGCGCGTACAGCTGTGTGGTGGGTTACGTCGCCCGTTCCTCTGTTACCACACCTTGAACTTGACTGTGCAGTTGCTGACAATATTCACTTTACTCCAGGGATTTCAAACATCTGGAAAAGTCACTGAACCGCACGAGCCTTTATATTTACATATGTTCTTATTCTGTTTTGATTCACCTTCTAGAGCGATGTAAAGCGCTATGGTCTATAACTGAATTCGGAGTGGTGAAACGTCGCTAAAGTCAGCCTTTTTCATATTCGCTGATATAACCTGTGTGTTGCTGTAGACTGGCCGGGATTATAACATAATACAAAGTTTGATAACGTAGGCTGGAAAATGAATAGTAAACCAGTTCTAGCTCCCAATGTTTGCAGCTGACCTGTTGTTGGTATATATGTCTCTTCCTTGGCACTGATACCGAAGATGACGAAGTCGCGAGTGTATAAATGTTGTAGAAAAATATATGATAGAGAGAAGATGCTGCAAGGTCATTGAAACTACTTCATACTAGAAGTGTTGCAATATCAATTGCGACGCAACTCTCCTGCAATACCTAGTGTTACACATAGCTATAAACTTTAATTAAAGTATTTTTTACTATAGACTCTTGGACGATGATTTATGTTTCACTGTTATTATCGTAGGTCGTCAATCTTGTTAACTTATTTAAGCTGCACAAGATACAGTTATGGGTTCAGTCATGTATATATTAACAATTGGATGCCAATGGTTCTTTCCATTTCTAGGAAACTAAAATGATGTAATGGTGGTTATAATAATCGGAGTAAAATTCTTACCTTTCAAATTATGTATGTCTTTAGGATTCACCAACAGTGTCTGCAGGAGCGATGCGCCGCACTTTAATCCTGACGGAGGGCAGCCGTCCAAGATAAATAGCCCATGCAAACTGTCATATTCCCGTAAAATGTTAAATGATATTGCGATACACATATGTAGGGGATACCGTACGTCCGAATCTATGACGAGCAAATTGTGGTCGAAAAAAAAAATCGGTGGATCTCGTGTCGACCGATAAATACTGTGATTACAGAGCTGCTTGAAAGGTGACGCAAGAGAATTACCGGAGTCGGTGCCAAGAATAGTCAGTAATCCCAGGTACGGGCCGTCACTGAGTTGCCTTGAAGCCCCGACACGTGTGAAACATCAGTCGTCGTCATGTTGGTTACAAGAATTTCACCGGAAGAATTAATTGTGTTGTGGAGCTCCTGCTATAGCCTACCCAGAAAAAAGATGACGCATTAGTATATTCAGATATTAGTCCCCTATATGGATTCATTTCTGGTGGAGCATCGGGTCTAAGTATTCCCTCTTCTTTACATTACAATAACATTCCAAGACAATACCACTCATTAGTACCTTACGATATTATATTTTGCATTAAGCATAAATAATACGTTAACTTATTTGCGATAACGTAACCAGTTTATGTTATGTTTATTTAATTCGTATAGGCAAAACTCGAGTACCTTACCTTGTCTCAGTTGTATGGTCAGTTGCCAGCAAAACTTCTGTTCCACCTCCATTCCATGAACTCTGAAAATTAATGTGTTATTTCTGAAACCGTGTACTAAGTCTCATTTACTATTTTATGTATGATAAATGAACTATACAAACCATAATATTGGGGCAATTTAAATCAGTATGTAATGTTATGTGTTAATGAAGGACTGGAAGAGAAACGAAGCTTTACGGGTAACCTAACTATACCAGTGGGTCAACAATTCGTAGTTCTGTTTGGTAATAATTGATGAGAAGGGCATTTTGTGACGGTTACTGTTGTTAGTTGGTTTCATTGGATTGTGGGACATTCAACTATCACAATTCCTGCTGCATATTCTCCTTAGTTTACCAACTACCGTTTTGTCAGATGGAATTATGAAACCTGGCCCAGGTTGGCTAAATGTAAACAACTGTATTGGTAATTATTCCTGCAAGACAGTGTGTATTACCAAATGCATTACCCTAAAGGGGGTCGATTCTTGTGATGACATCGGAGGGCTTCTGATTCCTCTAAGCTGCCTAGGCTATCATATAATAACCCTAATCATATACAGCTATAGTCTGTTTTCTGGCTTAGTTTGAAGGAATCGGTAGCCCTCCATTTTGCCCACAAGAACTTATCCTTTTAAACACAAGGTATTCTGTGTCCAACACCAAGTCTAAGGTCACATTCAGCTGAAATATTAGTTATAATTCTTTGATTTACGCCAGATGAATTACGATTAACCAGGAAAGCCTAGTTTTCCAAGATTAAATTTAATCTGCTGATACTTAAGGTGGTAATACACTTTTGGTACCTTGGGGTGCCTTAATTCCTCCAAAGTATACCAGAAATCAGGACCAGATTGACAATAATAATGGTGGCTGTTGCTTGGAATAGTGGAATCATTAGTTCCAGATTTACAAACGCTGTACAGTCTCCTCACTTAGAGTTTCTTGAAGGATTAATATAAAGGATAATCATTGGAACCAACACATTCATCACCAACACAGACTTACAATATCCAGGAGACAAATTAGTAAACTACTCTGGGTTTTCATTTAACGAGCCTGTGAAGCTTATATTTCCATACTGTACTTCATGACTCGGCAGATGTGGCGACACGACTTTTGCCGCCGACTGTACTATCCCCTTAAATTGTCTTGTATCGTGACACAGTTTAGAAAAGTAAAATTCCCATAAGGATTAACTGATGAGACATTGTGCAGGTATGGGAGTGTCACGCACATGACTTTATGGACAGCTTTCGAGTAGAAGACAAAAATATGTTCAGGGGGCCATGTATTATGGACAAATTGGATATTACTAATCCCTCCAAATAGTGTCACGAAACGACTTCCTCACTATATATGCTGTTCTGTGGAGTATTGGGAAGAAATCAGTCGTCTCCAGTTCGCCAACAAACTCATGCCCACCTCCCCCCATCTTAAAAACATCATTTGAGTACGACAGTGTTTCACTTTACTGTATATTGCCTTTGAACCGGAGAAGCAGTAGCAAAAACTCGTCAATAAAAGTTTTCTCTGGCGGCGCTTCTCTCATTATGGTGGAAGGACAATGTTCGGCTCCTTCCAGTTCCCATTATTGGACACACGGGACACTAAGTTGGTACTGGGGATGGTAACGGCACGGAAAGGATGGTGGTACTGGGAATGGTAGTGAGGTGGGAAAGCAATTACCGGGACACAAGTTGGTTTATTAGCTGCACGGAAGTTAAGTGGTATTGGTAATAGTATACGGTGAGGCGGGACAGCAATTACCGGGACACAAGTTGCACAACCAAGTGTATAATAGGAATGTTTTGTACAGTAACATGGGACATAACTATAAGTACCTGTAGGACGTAGAATGGATAGATATACCTTTGGATAAATGTTTACTACTGTCCTTTGAGACTTTTGATAGTTGAACATAGCTTTAATATATCGTACCTCAGAATATATCCTTCATAACTCAAGACCATAGCTGTATGTGATACCCTTGGAGTATAACTGAAGACACAATTATGTTTGCACGAGTAGGCTATGTAGGAGCGGTGTATGGTTCCCCTTGTATTGTATTAATGGTTGAAGGGAGAGACAGGAGGACAAACAAGCCACTCTAACCACTTCAGTTGCATTCCTCACCTACCTACATGTATTCTCTCTCTCTCTCTCTCTCTCTCTCTCTCTCTCTCTCTCTCTCTCTCTCTCTCCTCTCTCCTCTCTCTCTCTCTCTCTCTCTCTCTCTCTCTCTCTCTCTCTCTCTCTCTCTCTCTCTCTCTCTCTCTCTCTCTCTCTCTCTCCTCTCTCTCTCTCTCTCTCTCTCTCTCTCTCTCTCTCTCTCTTTTTAAATGGTACAGTTCCGAGCAAATGAAGAGGAAACACTACTTCAGCCTCTCAACACTTGAATAGAATCTGTTTATTCTGTGTCATATGGTGGTGAAGGTTATAGTGTTAAGCATAAAGAAAACTCCATGGAATGGTATTCATTATCTTATGCCAAATAAGGGTTTTAATGGCACACACTATATACGTAAGAGCAGCTGTAACAGGTGTTTCCCATCTTCTGCTTGGAACTTTACAGTCTAGTCCTTTTTCACTCTTGC
>JAWQEG010007995.1:7500-14224 GCA_033782935.1 Petrolisthes cinctipes
CACACACAAATAAACAAGCAACACACACACACACACACACACACACACACACTCCCAAAACCCTCTCACACTCCCACTAATGTCCCTCTGAAAATAGTCATTAGAGCTCTGTAAACTGCAGGAAAAAAGTCCCCCTCAACCACTACCACCACCCGTACCACTGGCCAGCACACCAAATAAGCGAGCGTGCTGTAAATTGGTGTGGTGGTGGAGAGGAAAGGAGAGAGAGAGTGTGTGGGCTTAGAGTAGAGTACTGTAGGTGGACAGGAGCGGTGTTGAGAGAGAGAGAGAGGGAGAGAGAGTGATGTTTGCGATATAGCCTGGTAATCTCTTCGCCTTTTGAGACCCCGAATCGTGCGGTAAAAGCCTATTGTTTGCCGAGTTAGAGAGAGAGAGAGAGAGAGAGAGAGAGAGATAGAGAGAGAGAGATAGAGAGAGAGAGAGAGAGAGAGAGAGAGAGAGAGAGAGAGAGAGAGAGAGAAAGGAGTTACAAGGGCAAGTGGCACCTCAAAAGCCCTTACGACCAATAAAGAGAGAGACAGAGACTCAGACAGAGAGAGACATAGACACAGGCAGAGAGAGACAAGGGCAGAGAGAGACAAGGGCAGACAGAGAGACATACGTACAGGCACACATAGCATGACAGAAATACACAGACAGATAGGTTCTACAGAGACAGATACAAACACACAGACACACAAATAGAGAAAGAGATCTACACAGAGAGAGATACCACACACACACACACACACATACAACACCACACACACAAACACACACACACATACGTCAACAGCCACACACACACACACGCACACATACGACAACACACACACACGACAACAGCCACACACACAACAACACACACACACGACAACACACACACACGACAACACACACACACGACAACAGCCACACACACGACAATAAAAAAAAATAACACACACACACTCACACACAGACAAACCAATAACAACAACCTTACTACTACTACCATCAGAATACAGTAGTGTAGCCAAACTCTCTCTCACTCTCTCTCTAGTCCTCAACCAGTTTTCCCCACTCTCACCAACTCGGGTCATCAACGTCAGAATGAGTTAAAGTCGCATCTGTTTAGCCACAATGCTTCGTCGTCAGGGCAGTGGGAGAGATTCATTTCAGAAAGATGTGGGGTGGGTGGGGGTGTGTGTATGCTCGTGGAACCTGTCCTTTCGTCACTAGGTACCAAAGATAACTTGTTTAATTAAGGTGGTATATATATAGCTCATTGTTTTTGGGTGGTAAATCTGGAGTGAATGATTCCTCTAAACTATTTCAGGCAACAGGATACCATTATTTTTCTTCATCTGTGTCTGCTGTTTCTTGGCATATTTTGGAGGGATCATGGCGCTTCAGTCTATCAAAAGTATACTATCCCTTTAATGATATACCGTATATATTATGATGCTATGAGCCTTGTGTGAGTCAATATAATATAATATAGTATAATATAATATAATTTACTATATATTTTTTCAGGAATATGGAAAACCCTTATGAAAACAACTGTGTATGTGTCGTATAAATGTGTTGTGTGTGTGTATGTATGTATGTGTGTGTATGTGTGTGTGGTTTCTCTCTCTGTGTAGGTAGGTCTCTTTCTCTATTTCATATTAGTTCACAGCATCACTCAGACCTAACGTAGAGTAGCAATATTTCCTACACGATATATATATATATATATATAATTGGACCCTCAGGCTCTACCTCGCTGCCTCTCCTGTTACGTAGACTGATATTATCTGTGTCACAAGTTCTGATGAGGGAAATGATTTATCTGCTCAAGTCTGTATATTATTAGTAGTCCTTTAAGGGGATCCTGTGATGTAGTTAGAATATTGGAGGTACATGAGTTCTTCAAATATTGCCACGAAACACCACCTATATGGAAGGAGCTTGTTTCGTGGCATGGTCAGGAGGTATCAGAAGCCTCCAATTATCATACACGAATAATATTATAGGGTCCTTAACAGTGAAAGATTTAATGCTGAAGATGGTATACTTATATTATCATAATGTTATTAGAGTGATAGAAGTCACAGATTTAATATAGATGATTATTAATATGAAATACTTTATGACATTATGTACTACTAAATTGCCTTATAATAATATTTTGGTTAAACTCTTAATAGACAGTTAGACACAGAAATTCTTGACACATTGGCTGGCATGCATATTTTGTTGAATCTTTCCTAACCTTCATACTTATCTCTAATTAACTATGTATATTCAAAATGCCCTATACACCTTCATCTTAATGACCCTGAGATCGTGTTTGAAAATCGGAGGCTTCTTCTGATTCCTCCTGACTATGCCATGAAACACACTCCTTCTATATAGGTGGTGTTTCGTGGCAATATTTGAAGGACTTATTTACCTCCAATTTTCTGACTACGGTACATCACAGGGTCCCTTAATTAATTAATCTGTGGGAACAGTTCAGAATCTTTAGTTAGTGACGAGTCCGAGAGTGTTACGAGTGTTTGTATCCGAATTCAGATTAAAATGTGTGTATAAATAAATGCCATGAAGGGATCTGAAAATAATGCCTTCGTTTATTCTTATATATAGACAATAACAGACTGTACTCCGGCAACGAATGGCAATACAAATACAAAAACAAACTGATACCGATGCAAACAAATATTTTCTCCTTAATATATATATATATGCTGTATACTGTATTCTCTCCGGTTTAATCTGTATGAATTTAAAGACAAACAAACATTGCGAATAGTACATCACAGAAGTAATACCCTGGCCATTTACATTCAGCCATTGCACGTTCAATATCGAAAGCATTGGTGAAAAATATATATAGCCGAGATGGAGAGCACGAGGGTAAAGTGGTAAAGTATAGACAGAATGAACAACTGCATTTTAGGACTAACGAAGTTCTGAATATAATTATATATGATGGAATTATTAAATTCATCCGAACTGCAGAAGAATCCATAATTTAGCTTCCAAGGTGTTGAGTTTCACGCTGCTGATATTTTGCGTCAACAAGAAATACTTTTACATATATATATATATAGTATTGATGATGGCATAATTTCGTTGTATAGGCTAATTACACGGCCATCAATACCTTCACACTCAGCTAAAAAACAGATTCACTCTTCCAGTAATTTGGTACGAGTCTATTTCTCAATCTAGTTTGGAGTACGGTAGTCAGTAGCCCTTCACTTTGCCCACAACATGCTAGTAGTCCCTTGAGGGGGAAGTTTTGTGTTGGTAAATCTGGAGCAACTGAATCCTCCAAACTATTCCAAGCAACAGAACACTATTATTTTTGCTCTTCAGGTCCTGTTTCATAGCATATTTTGGAGGAATCAGGACGCTCCAATGTACCAAAAAAGAATTGTCACCTTAAAGTATCTAGAAATCTGTAGCCTTCCAATACACACCAACAAGTAACCCCATTAATGTATGTACTGTAAATTCGGTGGCAAAAATTGTGTCGCCACCTCTGCCAAGTCATGAAGTAAAGTTTGGAAATGTAACTAAATTTTAAGCTTCACAGGCTCGTCAAATAAAAACCCAGAGCAGTTTTCTAATTCGCCCCCTGGATATTGTAATGCTGTATGTTGGTGGTGGTGAATGTGTTGGTTCAGTGAATATCTTTTTATGTTATTCTTCAAGAAACGCTAATAAGTGAGGCGACACGACTTTTACCACCGACTGTACAGCCACAATCAAATATCCACTAACACTTTCCTTCCATTGTCCAAATAAATCAGTATCATATCAAACTATAATCATACAACACCTTACGTCAACTCAACCCCCTCATTTATTTTTATGAGGTGCTGCAAAATCATACACGTGTTGTTCTTTATTACCAAGATATCTACTACGATGGAAGGAAAGTGTCGGTGGATATTTGATTGTGGCTGTACATATGTTTCACTAACTAACTACATGGCCTCCTCACTTCATAGAATCCACCTGCAGCCGGCATCACTGTAATAATTGTCGTGTTCGTGATATCGCCGAAGGTCTCTCGCTTTCTGGAAGGTTGTAACGATTTGTGTGTGTGTGTGTGTGTGTGTGTGTGTGTGTGTGTGTGTGTGTGTGTGTGTGTGTGTGATTTTTTTTTGTATGAGTGTGTGTGTGTGATTTTTTTTTGTATGAGTGCGTGTGTGTGTGTGTGTTTCTGGATGTGAGGCTTTGTGTGTGTGTGTGTGTGTGTGTGTGTGTGTGTGTGTGTGTGTGTGTGTGTGTGTGTGTGTGTGTGTGTGTGTGTGTGTGTGCATTTGCGTGTGTGTGTGTGTGTGTGTGTGTGTGTGTGTGTGTGTGTGTGTGTATGTGTGTGTGTGTGTGTGTGTGTGATAGCCCATCCCTCGAAATACATAATTAAAAAAACAAAAAATACAATAACTAAAAAAAATAATTATCCTCTAATAACCTAAATTACATTCCGTATACGGCGTTAAAGATATTTTATGCAAAAATTGATTTATGGTTTGTGAGACTGATGAACAATATGCCGCTGTTTCCAATAAAAGGCCTCCGTGAAAAAACGTCATGTTGGCCTCAGAGTCAGAAGTGATTTTTCATTCAACGATAAAAATGGTCTGGAATATGAGCCATGGGTGGGGTTGGTTGGGTAGGTTGGTTGGTGGGTTGGACTGACAGGCTACAAATCGTGTGTGGTGGTGGCATGTGTGATTTTTATGTTGTTCTATATTTTGCAGTCAAACACATTCATTGTCTTCATCCGTAGTTTTTGAATGGGGGGCCGGATGACTGTGAAATTTGATCGACCGGGTTTACTTGTTGGTTCGAAAAAAAAAAAAAAAAATGATAATGATATCAATTAAATTCATCGTTTGCTTGTCTATTGAAAGAGGGTTGGTTCATTATTGCTCTAACAAAATTTTATGGTACACTGAAATTGTGCTCTGAACGCTTCCTGGTAAAATAATAATAATATTAATAATAATAATAATAATAATAATAATAATAATAATAATAATAATAATAATAATAATAATAATAATAATAATATTAATAATATTAATAATAATAATAATAATAATAATAAAATATAAATATAAATAATAATAATAATAATATTAATAATAACAATAATAATAATAATGGAGACATACAAATTTAAGTGATTGATGGAGATCAGGGGACTTAAATAGTGATATATATATATATATATATATATATATATATATATATATATATATATATATATATATATATATATATATATATATATATATATATATATATATATATATATATATATATAAATAGCTACACGTGGGTTAACCGAGATGGAGAGTGTTAATGTAACCTATTCTGTAGTAAAGACAAAAATAGTAATAGTTGTTATTAAGGTCATCTGCCATTAAGTAAACATAATCCATATTTACGCTCTACAATTACACGTCCTCATATGCAAATGATAATTACACAGAACTAAAATACGTGCTTGGTATGCCCGGACAATTTATAATGGTCCGGAAGGGGGAAATCAAAATAAATATTACTCCCTGCCAATATTGTCGCTCCCTTCGTGTTTCATATTATTCCACATTTAAAGAGGCATGCATGCAGGGATTGCACCAAGGTATTGTGCTACGTGACTGTGTTGTAAACTTGTTCCCTCCCTTCCTCCTCCTCCTCCTCCTCCACGTGGGCGAGAGGCAAAGGGGTTGTTATAACGTTACTAACAAGTATTTTGAAAGCTTCTCAGTGAAGTACAAGCGAGTAATTTAATGTCATAGAGTACCGGCTCATATATTATTTATCAAAGTGAATCAGCAACTTCATGTACATAATAAATTTTCTCAAGCAAGTAAGCTATGCAATGGTGATATTTTTCTTTACCTTCCTTACCTAAAATAAGCTTCTCCCAGATGTAAAAAACAAACAAGATTCTGGTTTTATCCCAAAGACGTGTTACTTGCTCCTGAAAAACGTCTCAGGGTTGTTTAGGCTTGATAGGTGTAAGTATTTTAGTCATTTGTTGATTCAAGATTTTGTTTACTATTTGATAAGACACGGTGTTTTTTTTTTTTTTTTTAATTGTGAGAATGTTTTAACAATTTCTTATTTACGACTATTCTAACTAATTTCAGGCGTTAGGTAACTATACGAGCATCAAATACTTGCATCCCGAAAATAATTTGTCATAGAAATATTTTGACCGCAACAAGAAAGTGTACCAGAAAACTCGTGAAAATTATGTCAAGCAGCAAAATTGTGAAATGACGAAGCATTTAAAACTGAAAACATTTTCTAAACCCATTTCGTTTGTTTCTGTACCAAGTGAAAAATTGCATAAATAAAGATATCCACTCCCACAAATATTTACTTCATGAATTCCAAAACTCATTCATTCGTTCCCGTGCCCAAAGAAAAGAATTTAGTGAAAATAACACTAAAAATAATAATAATAGAAAAACTGTGGTAAACACACTTCACCAGCATTTGACTGGTGCCTGTGGCGAATGGGAAATTGTGAAGAAAAACATTAAAACCTAAACATTTCCTGAATTATTTACACAACCCTTTCATCGGTTCCCCGTGGCAAAAGGAAAATGATGAAAATAACTGTAACCCACACCACTGCCACTACTACCACTACCACTACTACTACTACTACTACTATTATACCACTACAACCACCATCACACCACCACTACCACTCCTACCACTA
>JAWQEG010007996.1:0-20000 GCA_033782935.1 Petrolisthes cinctipes
ATCCCCCTTTCTCTCATTTTATCTATTGCCATCCCTTCTCTCTCTCTCCCATTACCCCTCTCACTTCCCTTCACTTCCACCCCTTCTCCTCTCCCCCATCTCTCTCTCATTATCCCTGCTTAGTCCCTGCCTTCCTCATGAACCTTTTTGCCTGCCTCTTTGTATTCGCCCAATTTTGTCATTTTTGTGCTGTAATCATTCTACTTGTGTCACTCTGCGATGCTTCTTCCTTCTGCCTGTCTCGCTGTATCTGGCCAACCTTGCCTTTTTCATAGTGATTTTCTTACTCTTCTTTCCCACTCTCCCAGCATCACTCTATACCTTCTCTCACTCTCCCAGCATCACTCTACCTTCTCTCACCCGGCCTGTCTGTCTATCTGCCTGCCTCACTCTCCCAGCATCCCTCTACCTTCTCTCACTCAGCCTGCCACACTCTCCCAGCATCACACACACTCCCTTCTCTCACCCAGCCTGTCTCACTCTCCCAGCATCACACACACTCCCTTCTCTCACCCCAGCCTGTCTCACTCTCCCAGCATCACACACACTCCCTTCTCTCACTCAGCCTGCCTCACTCTCCCAGCATCACACACACTCCCTTCTCTCACCCAGCCTGTCTTACTCTCCCAGCATCACACACACTCCCTTCTCTCACCCAGCCTGCCTCACTCTCCCAGCATCACACACACTCCCTTCTCTCACCCAGCCTCTCTTACTCTACTCAACTTACCCAACCTTGTCTTTCTGCCTGCCTCACTCTGCCAGCCTCACCATGACTGCGATATTAAAAAAAGTGCTTGGATATTTTCTGCGCCATGACCTGCTCACACGCTGCCTGACTCCGCTCACACTTTTTTTTTTTTTCACTCATTCCCTTCCTCCATCCTCTCGAATTTCTCTTCTCGTTACGCTGTTCTGTGTATGTGTGTCTTTCCTCTCAGGCTACTTTTCCCTTTTATCCCTTTAATTAATAACTGGTGGCTCTGTTGTATGTCTTTCCTCTCAGACTACTTTTCCCTTTAATTTATCCCTTTAATTAATAACTGGTGGCTCTGTTGTATATGTCTCTCTCTCCTCTCAGACTATTCTTCCCCCCGTTTCTCCTTTTCCTGTTGGGAGAGAAAGAAGCACTATATACTCGGCGGCAGCTCACTTTTGGCTCACTCAAATCTATAGGGTATAATTATATATAGGTCTCCAGTATCGTCGAGGAGCTGCAACACGAAGTAATGAATTAATCCTACACACCAACTCAGACCTCTATTTTATCTTTCCTTCCCTTTTTCCTTCCTTCCTTTCGGCTTTTCATTCTTCCTTACTCACTACCTTCCTTTCTTACTTCCTTGATGATTTTTTTGCTCTCCAACGTCTGTCCATTCTTACTTCCTTCCTTCCTTCCTTCCTTCCTTCCTTCACCCTTCAAGTCCGTAACAAAGTAATAACGTGTTGTCCAAAAGTGGTGGTCGTGGTGGTTGAGGAGGGGTGGGGTGAGATGGGGAGGGGAGGGGAGGGGGAGGGGCGTAAGGTGGAAGACAGGGGAGGGAGGGAGTGAGGGAGTGATGGAGGGAGGGAGAAGGCAAAATTACTCTTTCCCTCTCACCCTCCCTCTCTCCTTCCCTCTTCTTCCCCCCCACCCCCACTCCCGCTAGCAATAAAACAACGCTCCACCTTCAACCCTCAACCCCCTCCTCCACCCCCCACCACCAGCACACTCCTGCCTCGTTACTAGGAACCAGGTAATAGCCACACAGGTAATTACTCGATCTTGCTCTAAATTAAGGTAACCTGATTTATGGTAGCAGACTCTCAGCAGGCCGTGGTGATGGTGATGATGATGAGTGGGGGGGGAGTGGGGGGGGTTTAAACGAGTGAGTGGGTGAGTGAGTGAGTGGGGGAGTGGGTGGGGTTAAACGAGTGAGTGAGTGAGTGAGTGAGTGAGTGGGTAAATTGGTGGGGTTAAATGAATGAGTGAGTTTGTGGGTGAGTGAGTAGGTGGGATTAAACGAGTGTGTGAGTGAGTGGGAGAGTGGGTGAGTTGGTGGGGGAAAGAGTGAGTGAGTGGGTGAGTTGATGGGGGACTGAGTGAGTGAGTAGGTGGGTGAGTTGATGGGGGATTGAATGTATGAGCGCATGCGTGGGTGGGTGGGTGGGTGAGTGAGTGAATAAGGGAGGAAATTAGGAAGGGGAGCTATAGGTAAGGGAGGGGTTAAGTGGGAGGAAAAGGTTAGTTATTGGTGAGTGAGGTAAGTGGGTGCAGGTGCAAGAGTGTGCGAGGGGAGAAACTATAGGTGGGTAAGTATGGGGAGGAACTGTGGGTGGGTGAATGAATGAATATGGGAGGTAAGGTGGTTAGAGTATACACAGATGACTCGGAAAATGAATGAGTATGTATGTGAATGGATGACGAGTTGTAGAATTGAATGGACGAGACTGTCAGTAGGTTTGTGTGTCAATGAGTAAGAGAGTGTGTGAGTTTGTTATATAGGGGTGGATGAGTGATGGGAGTAGGTGAATTAGTGGTAGTGATGGGGTATATGGGTGAGTACTGATGGGAATGATGAGTAGGAAGGGTAGTAGGTGGGTTAGTGAGTGAGGGAAATGAAGGGGGGAAGTAGGTGAATGAATCAATGGGTTTGTGATGGAGGAGAGGATGAGTGAAGAATTGGGTGACCATTGGAGAAAAGTTAATGGTAGACTATAGTTGAATGAAAGAGAAAGTGAGTTGTGAGAGTGAGTGAGTGAGTGAAGGATTGCATGGCTGAGTGTCTAGGTTAAAGAGTAAATGAGTGAAGGAGGTGACAAGTATATGAATAGGTAAATAGACGAGTGAGTGAGAATGATGAATGACTGAGCGAGCCAGAAATTTCCAAGTTATTATTATTTTGACCTTCTGGTAATGAAGTGACCTCGTTAGTCTGTCAGTTACCGAGGAGAGTTGTCTGGAAAATGAGAAAGTATGTGATAAAGAGTGAATAAAATATAATAAAATAAAAAAATCATGGAGAACATTATCCATTATAAAAAAAATATATATATATCAACATCATTCGAGGAAATTTGAGGGAGGAAAATGTTGTTGTTGTTGTTGGTGATTCCTTAAAAACTTCAGTCAGTAGGAAAAATAATTGTGTGTGTAAAGGTTGTGTACGTGTATAGTGAAGCGCTACTTGGAGGAATCAATAGCATTTAAATTAACTCAGCGCCACAACAAACACATGAAAATACTATACAACACAACAACAACACACCATCTCCATACACCACTACCATTTCACAACACCATTATCATTACTAACAACACGACCATCACCATAGAAACACACAAAGTCATCACCACCACAACACAGCCATCATCACCAGCCAGCAGAACACATCAGTAGTTTATCCTTACCACTACCACCATCATCACCACCACTATCACCACCACCAACCAGATAGCCACAACACAACACCACCTCTCCATCATCACCACCACCTCACGTCTATCCCACCTCAAGTAAATACTGACCAACCAATTTCAGACCAACTAAACCCAATCCACCCCAAAACCAAAACATTTTTTACATACCTTCCCCCTTTTTTCCTCTTCCCCCATGCCACCCCCTCCTTGCCTCAAAACCCCCCCTCCTCTCTACCCCATAACTTTACCCTATCCTCTCTCCCCCAGTTCCCCTCCACCTCCTCCTCTCATGGGCAGCTGTGTGTGTGTGTGTGTGTGTGTGTGTTTGGTATTTCTGTGTGTGTGTCGGTGCAAGTTTGCTTGTCTGATAAGGTGCGTGTGTATGTTTGCCTGTGGCATGTTTGCGCGCTCGCGCGCGCGCGTGTGTGTGTGCTTTGAGTGCGTGCGTGTATGTGTAGGTGTATAGGAAGTTCATGAAACCCGTATATGTGAAGAGGGGGTAGAGAGAATGACGAAGGGGTGGGGGTGATTTGCTGGGATTAATCGCCTATTGGGAGTGAAAGGGAGGAGGGAGGGGAAGGATGTCATGAAAGCGAGGGAGGGAGGGAGGGAGGGAGGTGAGAGAAAAAAAGGGTTAATGTAATAAATATAATATAGATGGAGAGACAGGGGGGGGTCAGAAGGGGAGGGGGGGGGAGAGAGGGGGGGGGGGTTCCAGAGCAAAGGAAGGGTAAGAGAGAGGTACGAGAGAATAGACGTTGGGAGAGGGAGGAAGGGAAAGGGAGAGGGAAGGACTGAGGAAAAGAGGATGTAAAGGGAGGAAAAAAGAAAAGAAGGGAGGAAAGAAAGGGAGGGAAGAAAAGGAGGAGGGAGGAAAGAGAGAGAGGAAGGTCAAAGTGAGAAAAATAATGGAAAGGAAGGGTATGGGCTGGGGACAGATTTAGAGGGGAGAGTGAGAGGAGAGGAAAGGGAGGGAGGAGGAGGAGGGAGGGAGGGGAGAGTGAGAGGAGAGGAAAGGGGAGGAGGAGGAGGAGGAGGAGGGTGGGGAGAGTGAGAGGGGAGGAGGAGGAGGAGGGAGGGGAGAGTGAGAGGAGAGGAAAGGGGGGGAGGAGGAGGAGGAGGGAGGGGAGAGTGAGAGGAAAGGAAAGGGGAGGAGGAGGAGGAGGGAGGGGAGTGTGAGAGGAAAGGGGGGGAGGAGGAGGAGGGAGGGGAGAGTGAGAGGAGAGGAAAGGGGGGGGGAGGAGGAGGAGAGAGGGAAGAGTGAGAGGTGAGGAAAGGGGAGGAGGAGGAGGGAGGGGAGAGTGAGAGGAGAGTAAAGGGGAGGAGGAGGAGGGAGGGAAGAGTGAGAGGGGAGGAAGAGGAGGAGGAGGAGGGAGGGGAGAGTGAGAGGAGAGTAAAGGGGGGGAGGAGGAGGAGGGAGTGGACAGTGAGAGGAGAGGAAAGGGGGGGAGGAGAAGGAGGGAGGGGAGAGTGAGAGGAGAGGAGGAGGAGGGAGGGGAGAGTGAGAGGAGAGGAAAGGGGGGGGGGAGGAGGAGGAGGAGGAGGGAGGGGAGAGAAGAAGGAGAGAAAGAGGTAATTTGTTGACTCACGCCCTGTAATGGTGGGATCTGCTCCTATATACTCTCTTTCTCTCCCTCCCCTCCTTCTCTTTTCTTCTCTCCATCCCCCTTCCCCTCCTCCCCTTCCCCTCCTCTTCTCCTGTATATTCCAAAGTCCATAGATCCTTTCCATGCCTTCATCTTCTCTCCTTCTTTCATCTTTTTTCATCTCACTCATTTTTGTGTACAGTTTATATCAAATCTTCCTTCCTTTACTAACTCATCCATCCATCTCTTCTCACTCATTCGTTTCCCTGTACTCACTTTCCCTCACTCATTCACCCACTCACTCATCATTATATTTTAACTCCCCTCATTCACGCACCCCCCTCTTTCTCGTGCACCTACTTTTCCTTTATTCTTTCTCTCTCCAACCTCAGTATCTCTCCTCCTTCTTCCTCATTCTCTCTCTAGCTTCATTTTATTGGGGCCAGATGGACTAGACCGTATGATAACAAGTTTGGCAAATTTAGAGACAACTGATTCCCACAAAAATAATCCAAGAAAACGACTACTATATATCTTAATTTTTTTGACGAAGAGTTTTAAAGGATTCAAGATCATTTTGGGGAACTAGATGAGACAATTACTGTATCTGTTCACACTCTACAACGAAACGGACACACACTATTTAGGTGCTTGGTTGTGGTATAGTTTGTAGGAATTGTTAAACTCTTATTTGCCGATAAAATAATTGAATTCTAAGCAGTTAAAGGACGTGTATTCATGGGGAAACTTCTTGTTCGCGAACCGGACCTAAAACCTTGCTGCTTCGGATTCATGAATTACTTAGAAATTTTGTGTGTTATTTTCTCTCCAATGGACTGTAGACACCACCGTCAATTGTGTCACAGTACCTCCACTCTCACCACTCAGTCATGTCAGAACCTACAACACCGTGCATCTGTTACCATCAGTACTTTCGACACAGTGGCCTATAAGAGCAGTCAGCTATGCAGAGTTATGTTTACTTCTCTGAGTTGATCGCTGTTTAGAATTATAGAAGACATTAGAGTATAAACTATTGAGTGCAGTAGCATCTCAACATCTGTAAATAATGTACTGCAATGTCGAATCTCCAGTACATTTAATTTTGGAACGTGGCTCGATACCCCTTTAGGATGTCACATGACAATAATTTTGCAGTTGGCTATGCCACATTACTAATGACACCAGCATCTCCAACAAAACCCGAACACTTTTTTTTGACATCACTAAGTTTGTCATCACCATCAGTAGAGTCCTCAGCACAGTCATACAAGTCAGTGCCAACCCTTCCCTTCCTTTCCTCCCCTCCCCAATACAATGACGTTCCTCTCACCGCTGCCGCCGCCAACGCCGTCGCCATCACCATCGTTTATCACATTCGTTCTGGACCTCGATTTTATGATTCCCGCTGAGGACCCGAGAGACCCCCGCTCCCCTTGTCCCCGCAGTTCCTATTCACCCTTTCCCCTTGTCTCCACTCTCCTCACTCATCCTCTCTCACTTCCTCACGCAACCGACCTCACTATTCTATTCACACACTCTCACTATCCACACTTGTTTTTCCCCACTCATCTGCTCACTAGCCTTTCTGTCCTCACCACCCACTTCAATTGTTCCTACCCATCCGTCCCCTCTTGTTTGAAGGAATCAGATGACCTCAGGTACTCTGACTGAAAACGACCCCTTTAAATCTCGTATTCCTCCCAAAAGTCATCTCAACCACCTTGTCTCTTCTCGGCAGCACCAAGTGGAAGCGTCAGACGGCCGTGGGTCTCGAACTGTTGGCTGAAGCTGGCAACTACGCCGCCCTCCAGAGGCTCTATGGACACCCCTACTGGCCACCCTCGCCCGCCCTCGCAACCCTCACGCCCACACTCCCGCCAGGTCAGTCACACAGTAATTATAATAACCATTTCATTTCGTTTATGAAAATATGTATAACTTTACTGATTTCGATTCCATCAGAGTTAATCAATTATAATAAGTATGCACAGTGATAAGGGAGGTTAAAAAAATAGACAACTATACAAAAATTGATGTACAGAGGGATATGATTTGTTTTACCAACGTTTCAAGTTGTGACTCCTACGTGAGAACTTCATCTTAGAAATTTACTTTTGTAAATTAGTTATGCAATTGTTCATCACTGTAACAGATTATTAATACTCTATTAGCATGAACTAGTGAGAAACCTGAACCTCCTCAGATGCACAAAGTCGCTAAAATTTCTGGGATAACGAAATGGTGTAAGTATGAAACTGTGACACTCTTGTTTTGTGAAGGTGACACTAATGTTGACAAACGTGTGTATTCAAGGTTTGGAGGCGTACTACCGGCAGGCTGTAGCAGCGCTCAGTCACAGGACCACCGTGCTCAACAGGCCCTTGTTCCCCTCGACGGCCCTCTCACAAGTGTCCCAGCCCTCAGCCCTCTCCTCTCTCTCCCAGCAGCCTTCCTCTCTCACACCGACCTCTTCCCTCTCGCAGTCTTCAACCCTTTGCTCCCTCACACAAGTCTCCTCCCCTCTGTCCCAGCCCTCTCCTCTCCCTCCTCTCTCTCCAGCCCAGCTCTCCTCATTGTCCTCCCGCTACTTCTCCACACTCACCTCCTCGGCCTCTGCTTTGACCCACTCCTTACCTCTACCAGCCAGGTCACCCTCGGCTCCTACACCTTCCTCCTCCCCTGGCAAGTCTTCCGCAGCCCTCAGTCCGCCCACCCCGCCGTCCCCCTCGCCCATCACCACCCGAGACGACCACCAGCAGGAGCCATGAACTCTGTATGCCCACCTTCGTCAGGAACCTCGAGTTAGGAAGCCGACCCTAACGAGGTGACGAACGTGAAGCCCTTATTGAGCTATGGAACGTTGTGTACTATAATAACTCAGGACAATGGAAAATGAATACATGCATAAAGAAAATAAATATATGAAAAAAATATGAAAATTCAGGAAATGAAATTAAGAATACAACAAAATGTGGTCACAACAAAATTACAACATGAAACAATTAAGAGGCTTAGACAACTTACGAAATGGTGCGTCAGAACATTAAGGAAAACACACGAAAAAGAGAAAGACCAATTATGACACCTGTGAATGTGAACAAGTTACAATAAGTGAGTTAAGAAAATAAATGATGCTAAGACAGGCTACTGATTACGTACTCGAGATTTTATCATGGCAATAAATATACTGTTTTATTTATGTGAGGAAAACATCTGAACATAAAAGTTCGTGATTTACGAGTATTAGCTTGTTGGTCTGGAGTAATCTTGACATGGCAGAAAGAAAGAAGAACCACATATATATTAAGGATAGGAAACAGTGATACATAGTAAGAACAGAGAGCGAAGTAACCTGCTTGTTTAGCTGAGAGAATTAAAAAAAAAAAAAACATGTAAGCAGAGCAATTATACTGGATGCCTGAACAAACTATTACACACGACACACCATTGACATAGCATCGTTTACAACTTACAATTGGCAAAACCCTGAAAACATTTTACAGCCCAGGAAGGAAGAACTTTGTATGTTTCATTTGACGAGATACTTATCACTATTACTAAAGTACTGTCTCCTTCACATGTATTGTCACTCCCTCACGTCACACTAGCTCACGTTCATATGTCGCAAAACACTATGAAGCCAACACACACACACACACACACACACACACACACACACACACACACACACACACACACACACACACACACACACACACACACACACACAAACACATTAACGACACGAGATTTTGTACAGTTCCCAGTTATGATCAGTATTTATGGACATTAACGTAAAGAGAAACAGAATAGGGTATTGTTTCTATGAAGGAGATAACAGTTCATCTGAAGGAGACTTTACTGAGGGCTCGAGTCATTCTACCTGACAGCTTATGACTCCTTCATTCCACGTGTATATTATAGAGCTTGTTTTTGTTTTATAAGTCGTGAGCAGTGTGTGTATGTATGTGTTATTGTTCATGTTACGTTGTTTTCTTACCCCACCTGTACAGTCGCCTTCTAAAGTTCTTTCGCCTTTCTAGTATGATAGTGAACTTTTAGAATAATGTTGTCATGAATGAGGTGTGATTATTTTTTCTGTTTGATTGTAAACCATATGAAAAAAATAACGTTCAGAAGAAACAGTCACGTCTCACAAAGTTCACCATCACACCAGAGAGGCGACAAACTTTTGAGAGCGACTGTTTCTAAGCTATACACCAAATCAGTTATTAGTGTAGGGAAAAAAACAATGTTAGTTAAAAAGGTATGATAACAAAAGGTAATGTAAGTAAAAGTTGTACTATAATATAATGTAGTAGTGAAAGGTATTTATGTAAATATTTAGAATCCTAGTGAATCCTAACTCATTAACCATAGCATCAGCACAGGTAGGTACTGTACGGTACTTAATTAAGGCACCAACAATCACTTGTTCCCTACTGGACTACTACTCAAAGTAAAGTCTACTTAACCCTCCAAACTCTGCCATGAAACACATCGCCTTGTCTCATTCGGGGGGATTCCGTTTCATGGCTTAGTTTAGGGGAATCCTCATCTCTCCAACTTCCCACAACAGACTTGGCTACTCCCGTTAAATGGACGCATCGATACAGTTACCAACATCGTCCAGCTTTTTCTTGCCTTCGGTCCTAAACGACTTGATAAGTGTTATCAGGGAAGTAACGAGTACCTGACCTCAACTGGAAATGGTGGAGGATGAAGAGTGACATAGTGAATGCACAGTTTGAGGTCACTGATGTACTGTAGATGGTGTAAATAGGAAAGGATGCATTACTGTCAGTTGTCTACATGGCAAGGCAAAACATGACATTTTCAATTAAATAATGATTTTTATTTTCCTTTCTGATGAACAAAGATATATATAGATCTCTTCTACTCGTTTGAAAATGTAATAAGTCGAAACATTGATTAGTATCTTTACGAACCGTGATGTTTCCCGACACTACACTCACCCCAAACCCTTTACATAATACTGGCCTGCGCCCTTCACCACTTCCTGCTTCCCACCTCCACTTCATTTTACCCGTCTTCACTCCCGTTACCCTTTTATCCTTCCTTTCATTCCTACTTAAATCCACCCTTCTTTCCCCTCTCTCGACCTCCCCTCACTTCCAACTCTACAGTATCTCCTCGTGTCAGAATCCTTGTGATTCTTACTTCGTCTGCTCGTTATCTTCACAGAGAACTAATTTCAGTGTAATTCGACTTGTTGGCAAATTAAGTTTTAGCTGTTTTCTATTATCTTTAGTGTGGTTGATGATACCAAGATTCGTAAGGGTGAAAGACTGAGTTATGATGAAAATACATGAACTTCAGATGAGATGCTAAAGAGAAAACCTATCCCCAAGCAGGCCAAATATTCTCGCTACGAAGTCGAAGCCGGAGTCAGACAGAACGTCCGAACGCAGCGGGGTCTAATGACTGTCGCCTCGCCTCATTGCCCCAGTGAGGTAATTGCCAGCCATCATTAATTACCAGGCATTTGGGACAATATGGGGCGCCCCAGACGTTGCAGCCCCGGGAATTTTACCCTCTGTCTGGATTTTTTTCTGCTGACTAATATTTTTGAAGTTAAGAGGTTGGAATAAAAATTAATAACGCGAGTGAAGGCGCAAATGTTTTGTTATCCCGTCTGGTCGTGTCTGTGTTCCCGTCTTTGGCTTGAGGTGTTTAACGTTGAGTGGATGTTGGTGGCTGTCGTGGGTGGTGAGTGAAGGTGAGGGTACCGAATGAAAGGGACATTAACTGGTTGAATATAACATACTGTTGATGAGAACGGTGAAGGGTGAACATTGACGAAGATTGACTGACTCTCCTGACAGACGTGGTATAGTGGCGTGATAGAAAATTATTGAGGTGTTGTACAGAGTATCTATTGTGCATTTCAATATTGTCATGCATTTAATACATGGAAATGTAAAATTGCTTGATAGAGATGTCAGTTCCATGCAGCTACTCGGAGATGATAAAGCTTCTTATCTTTCCGGTACGAGAGACAATATATATACCCCCAGGAATCTCATTTACGTAACGAAATGTACAATAGTTCCCAGCCTGCCTAAATCCTTCCTTATTGATTAAAATTGTTTGATAACCGCGGGAACCCTCCTATATTTTACCCCCACGAAACTCAATGATTCCCAACAAAATGCTTTTAAACTCCAATATGCTTATGCTTCTATATCTTTTATTCCACGGTTCCAATATAACAATTTGAAAATTTTCTGAATATAACTCGTTTAGTGACAAGACTTGGACACCTTCCCTTGACAAAATGCGACATCTTCACATAACAAAAAACAACAATCTACCGTAACAACACTACTTCTTCGTGACAACACGTAACACCCCGTCTACTTGTCACAGCGGCGTGGGAACCTCCCGCAATCCGTGTAGGGGTAACATGTTCTATGTTATTCTCGTCTGCATGGGAAATTGTAAGTGAGACGGAAGAGAGTGGATGACTGAGTGTGAATAAGATAAATCAAATTTGAAAGTTGATTCGTAGGAGCAGATTGAGTTACACCATAGCCTGTCAGAGTTGAGTGGTGAAGACTAGGGAGAGTAGGACCTTGTTCTACAATGGCTGATAATAATGATGATAATGATGATGATGATGATGTCTGTGTAAATAAGATTCCTCCTACATGGAATATTCATGTTAGTACGTAAATTTAAAAAATAACTTGTGCAGTTATGTGCCTGCGTTTGATTATCGTTGAATCAATGTCTGAATGTTTGTGTCAGTTTGTGTGTGCTTATGCTTATGATCGAATATGAGCAGATGTAATATTAAGTATGTTTGGTCACCGTACTTATGTATGCATGAGTATATAAGTAAGATGTGATGTGGTTGCTCAAAGTATTTATACCTGTTTGTTCAGTGTTTGCTGTGAATGTGAAGGAAAACACAAAACACACCTTTGTTAGTATGGTAAGGTAGGCGTAGTCTGTTTCCTGTAATAGTGTGTCAGATTCAGTAGCCTCCAATTGACGGTCCCTTTTAAAACACGAACCCCAGACGAAACCATTGTCGAAGTTACCAATTTTTTTACATAGTGCAGAAGAATTTTTATGATATTTGTCCGTCGTTCCAACATTTCATATTATAGTTTCGAATGATGTATGTCTTCAAAATATGTGTACATTTGCTTGCGTGTGTGCCAGTGGGCATTTTTACCTGACTGCAGATGTGTTTATGAGGGAGAGAATATTTGCATGTGCCACTATGTGTAGGATACCAGTGGTGTGATATCACGCTCACTCATGAATGATTACACCAACGACTCTGTGTGTGTATATATTGTCTGAATATATCTTATGTGTCTGGGTGTGTTTCCTTGTACGAACTGTAAAACCTTAGTTAAATATATATTATGGGTAAATATTCCCTATGTGAAAAGAGGCACTATTTTGATTGGCGAGTTGATGATACTGAGAATGATTTTGATTGAGTTAACGATTACAGGTAAGATGAGGTATAAAGATTTTGTATATAGATGATAAATATGAGACTAACTAGGATGCAGCTTTACAAACTTTATATATGAAACGCAGCCATGTGGTAATCTATTCTCTAACCTCTGAAGTATTATATCTCAAATATTATTTTAGGTATTAATTTGGTTGGTTGTTTATGATAATCTATGTGCATTGAAAAACAACCATGGTCTCTGCAACTCTCATCTGACATTTTAGTATCTAAGGCACAATTCTTATCAAACGTATTTATATACATTTTTCTATTATACGACGTAAAGGACCATGGATTAAAAAAAAAAAAAGAGAGAGAAAAAGAATGGGACCCGTGCTAACTAAAGAAAAGTACTACGTCAAATTGTTTTTCTACACATACATCTATTCCTCCTTAAGAATATTTTTTGTATGAATTACACTAAGATGAGAATTAAAATCAAGATAAACAAACAAACTCTACAAATCTCTGGTTATTTTCTCATTTTCCTCACCTGTCAGCTGAGTGCCAGAGTGCAAACTGTGCCTTGTCTCTATGTTGTTGATGAATTGGACCACTTAACAGGTATGAAGCGTATAAAGAAAGTCCTTACATACAAAAGAGTAATGATGATAATTTCGCCTTGACTTACACGGTATACAAGTACGTTTTGGTGCTTGCGTGTGGCCTCCTACTGAGTGAATTATTTACAGTCGAGGTCTAAAGTTCTATTACCTTTCTGACATGATGGTGAACTAGGATAATTTTGTTTTCGTGAATGAGATTAAAATTACAGTACTATATTAGGTACCGGTACATTTTTTTTCTGGCCGTAACTTTCATAACTTACACTCAAACAGAAGAATCAATCACGTCTCATTCACGACAACAACAACATTATTCTCAGCGATCACCATTATACCACGCAGAGAGGTGACATGCAGAACTTCAGACCACAACTGTACCACAAGCATTACTTCATTAAATATGGAGCTAACAGGATGCCCAGAACACAAGTCCGTCATACACAATGCAAGCTACAAACACACTCACTCATGCATAAGTCAAGCTCCCATGCCAGCGAGGTTGGTTCCATAATACATTCCTCAGCCCTGATTTCTTCATGGCAGATAAACTCATGGCGGAAAGTTACGAGTTTTAAAGTACATTAATGTTGCTTTACTTGCTATTGTTCTTTTCTTGTCACCATTACCGACTTACTGCTACTTCTACTACTAAGTCTGCACTGCATATATAGTCCTCCTCCTCCTCCTCCCCCTCCTACTATTACTACTACTGTTTTATATATACTACTTCAACTGCTTCTGCAAATGATGATGATAATAATCGTATATTACTTTTACTTCTCTAATACATCTCATTATTTTCATTGAATACAACGATCTGACAAATTAACAAGCTGAAAAGAGAAAATGAGGTAGTTAGGGGTGGTAAGGAGGGGGATAAAAAAGAAATGAAGAGCGAAGAGAAACTAAAGGAGGAGTGTGGTGAACGGGAGAAGGAAGGAAATGTAGAGAGAAAAGGAGGGTACATGGGTCGAGGGGAAAAGGGAGAAAGAACGGAGAAGTGCAGGAGGGAAAAGGGAGAAGGAACGAGGGATGGAAAGAAGGGTGTGAAGAAGGAAAAGAGGAAGGGGGGGGGGGTAGGAGGGATGAGGAAAGGGGGAAAAGGTGAAAAGGAGGAAGAAGGATGGGGTTGGAAGCTGGGAATGAAAGTGGGAGGAGGGGAACGAAAGGAAGAGAAGGAGAGAAGGAGGGAGAGACAAGGGGGGCGAGGGAGGACCTGCCAACTCAGCTGAGGTAATACTATTTGGCCTAATGGTGCATTTACGCCCTTGTTCCCTGCCACGCCAATCTGCACTCAGGAGGGCGGCAGGGTGAGCGAGCGGCAGGGTGGGTGGTAGGGTGTGGGTGTAGGATGTGTTGGAAGGCAGGGGGGGTAACAGAGTGTATGTAGTAGGAAGTGACAGAGAGTGTGTAGTAGGAAGTGACAGAGAGTGTGTAGTGGGAAGTGACAGAAAGTGTGTAGTAGGAAGTGACAGAAAGTGTGCAGTAGGAAGTGACAGAGAGTGTGTAGTAGGAAGTGACAGAGAGTGTGTAATAGGAAGTGACAGAGAGTGTGTAGTAGGAAGTGACAGAAAGTATGTAGTAGGAAGTGACAGAGAGTGTGTAGTAGGAAGTGACAGAAAGTGTGTAGTAGGAAGTGACAGAGAGTGTGTAGTAGGAAGTGACAGAAAGTGTGTAGTGGAGGTTGGCAGGGTGGATGGGAGCGATGGTTGCAAAGGAGGTGGGAAAGGTAGTGGTAGGGGGTGAGAGAGGAGTGGAAGGGTAGTGGTAGGGGGTGAGGGAGAAAGAGTGGAAGGGTAGTGGTAGGGGGTGAGAGAGAAGGAGTGGAAGGGTAGTGGTAGGGGGTGAGAGAGAAGGAGTGGAAGGGTAGTGGTAGGGGGTGAGGGAGAAGGAGTGGAAGGGTAGTGGTAGGGGGTGAGGGAGAAGGAGTGGAAGGGTAGTGGTAGGGGTGAGGGAGAAGGAGTGGAAGGGTAGTGGTAGGGGGTGAGGGAGAAGGAGTGGAAGGGTAGTGGTAGGGGATGAGGGAGAAGGAGTGGAATGGTAGTGGTAGGGGATGAGGGAGAAGGAGTGGAAGGGAGTGTAGGGGAGGGTGGCAAGGTGGGTTGTAAAAGAGGTGGGAGGGAGGGCAGGCGAGGGTAGCAGAGTGGGCTACAAGTCAGGATAGCAAACTAGATAACTTGCAAAATTTCCAGTATCAGATCAGATTCTCTATACCTTCTTTCTTCGGGTTTCTCTCTCCCTCAACCCTTTCCTCCTCTCTCCCTCATATTCTCTTCCCTCCCATCTCTTATATCTTCTATTTGCTCCTCTTTCAAACCTTGTCCCTCCTCCCTCATTTCTTTCCTTCTGCCTCCTTTCTCTTCCTCTATTTATTTATCCCTACTTTCTCGACTCTTCTCCCACTTCCTTCTTTCCATGGATGAGATCTTACACTTCTCTCTTACTTCCTTTCCTATCTCCTCCCTATATTGTTTCTTTCACTCCTTCCCATCTGTCCCATCTCCCCTCTCCTTCCCTTCCCCGCCTTTCTTCCCTTCCCTCCCCTCTCAGTCTCTCCTCTCCCATCTGTCCCATCTCCCCTCTCCTTCCCTCCCCCGCTTTTCTTCCCTCCCCTCCCCTCTTAGTCTCTCCTTTCCCATCTGTCCCATCTCCCCTCTCCTTCCCTCCCCCGCCTTTCTTCCCTTCCCTCCCCTCTTAGTCTCTCCCATCTCCCCTCTCCTTCCCTCCCTCGCCTTTCTTCCCTTCCCTCCCCTCTTAGTCTCCCCTCTCCTTCCCTTCCCCTCCTTTCTTCCCTTCCCTCCCCTCTCCCTTCCCTCCCTCCATCACCCTCCCTCCCTGTTTCCTCCCCACCGTCTCTGTCCCTCCGTGGCCCACAAATTGGCTTATAATGGGCTTGGATTGCTAATAAAGAGACTCAATTGATCCTTCAGACGCTGTGATAGACTCCAGCCTGACTCGCATCACAAGGGGGGCGCGGCGCTCCCTCTATAGACTCTGGAGGTGATGATGATGGGGGGAGGGGGGCAGGAGAAAGAGAGAGAGAGAGAAAGCGAAAGAGAGAGGGAAGGAATGAAGAACAGAAAGGGAAGGAGAGAGTTAGAAAGGGGATGGGAATTGGGAGAGAGATATATAGAAAGAGGAGATGGAAAGAGAGAAGGAAGGGGAAGGAGGAAATGAAAGATGGAGGGATGGAGGACGTAGAGAGAGAGAGAAAGAGAAGGGGTGACATAAATACAAAAGAAGAGGAGAGAGAGTGAGGAGAATGGGGATCGTGAGGAGTAAATGAGGGGGAGGGTAAGAGGGAAAAAGGTGGAAAGGAGTGAAGGTAAAAGGGAAAAGAAGGGATGCCAACACACATACATGGATAGCGCTGAGATAAACAAGAGAGAGAGAGAGAGAGAGAGAGAGAGAGAGAGAGAGAGAGAGAGAGAGAGAGAACGTAAAGAGACATGGGAGGGAGGGAGGGGCAAGCACAAATACAAGAGAGAGAGAGAGAGAGAGAGAGAGAGAGAGAGAGAGAGAGAGAGAGAGAGAGAGAGAGAGAGAGAGAGAGAGAAGGTGGGGGGGAGGGGGGTACTCGTAAGGGGGTCTGGAAGCGACGGGCCACTCCTCTTATTACATTTGTCGCTACGCCGCCTCCGACACCCCGCCGCTGATTTGAGCTCCAATACTGGATTACCGGGCGGCGGGTCCTCTGCTTGACACCGGTTGTTGGGCCAGGCTGGGACGCGGAGGACTGGCTGGCTTCACTCAGGGACTCCACACTGATGGTAGCCTACTCAGGTGGGGCCTTTATCTTGCTCGTTATCTTGCTCTTTATCTTGATCATTTTTTATCTTGCTCTTTATCTTGATCATTTTTTATCTTGCTCTTTATCTTGATCATTTTTTATCTTGCTCTTTATCTTGATCATTTTTTATCTTGCTCTTTATCTTGATCATTTTTTTTTTACATTATGGGTTTTCCAGGATACATAATTATAATTCCGACTGATGTAATACAAAACAAATCTGTTCCCTTGTCCAAATGTTCTTCCAAGCGCTGTTCAAAACGCTTTGTGTGAATTTTCAGAATATTATGCATTTGTCCAAAACTTGTTCAAAATGTCAAGTTATTCTTTTAACGCTGCTCTCATGAACTTGTTACCGTGTTCATTTTTTGGAGGATTATCCATAAGTAATATCAACAGTTATCATAAATTTCTGTGACCAAAACATAAATACAACTTGTAGAAAATATTACGAAAATCATGTAATGAATTGGCTGAATATATATTAACTTAAGTTTGTGAGCCACTGCTCGAGGAATCTGAAAATTTATGATACGTGTTACTCATTCTTCCCCAACTGTGTGTCGCTGGTTAGAATATTGTATGGGTTTTTAGTTTTATGGAGGGCAAGGTCTGTTTGTTTACATCAGACTGTATACGGTGGTGTGATAGTTCAACCAGAGTGGATCTGAAGGCCTTAATTCTCTCTGTGTATCTCTTCCTATACCATCCCAACCAGCCATACATGCAGCCAGCGAGGATGAAAACAAAATAAAAGTGAAGTCTAATAAAGAAAAACAAACGCATGGTGGTTGGTACTGGTGAGGAGGAAAAGGAATAGGAAGAGACAGACGGACAGATGGACGGAGAAAAAAGAAGAAGAAAAAGAAGCAACACACACACCACCGCCACCTTCCCTTTCTCCCTCCTTCCCTTTCCGAGGCGCTGAGTTTTATTGGCTTCATCCCCCCCCCCCCCACTTCCACCTCCCCATTTCCCTCCCTCCCTTCCTCACTCGCATTCTCCTTCCATATTTCGATTTCCTGTCACACATTCGAAGACTCAACTGATGTATATTCAAACGCGCCAAAACGCCCAGACCTGCAGAATAATAGTATTTGGTTTTATCCCCCAGGAAGTGCTGATTGGCGGGAGCGTATCGCGCGGCCTGATTGGTTCCTTTGTGGCCAATCATTGAAGCGGAACGGAGGATTGGCGGGAAATAATGTCGGGACAAAGAAAACGAGCCTCAGGGTTGTGTGGGGTTGGAGGGGAGTGAGTGGACGACGAGGATGGGGTGAGGGGAAGGGAAGGGAAGGGAGAGGATTGTGTTTTGTTGTTGTTGTTGGTGGTGGTGGTGTTGTTGTTGGTGCAGGAGGGGGTTGGTGGGTTGGTTGGTTGGTGGGGAGACAAGGAGGGGGACGAATTATTTCAAGTGCTGAGAGTGCTGAGAGGATGCCGACCCATTTTAGCGGTTTGTATTTTTCCAGTTTATCATTTTCTCTCAGTTTTTTGCCTGGCTGATTTTCCGATTTGTTTTAGGCTCGCTCTGCAACTTTTCGAAGCCCGAGAACGAGTCACTACCGTGTTAACTATACCATTTCCTTAGACTTACGTCATTTGTTTACTCACAAATGTACTAAATGGTAGTATGGCATGCCTCTTAGACTTGGTTTGCAGATCATATGGTGGACTTTAAACTCAATGTTGGTAAAGTTTCCTGTAATTAAATAGTTTCCCTTTATTTAACTCAGAATCGTTACAGACGTCGCTTACAGATCGTTCGTATTTAATTAAGAGGCGATTTGGGATCTATTGACTTTTCCAAACGATATCACAAACAACGTCCTCATTTAAGGTGTTCTTTTAGACTCCAGAGGAACCAGTTGCATATAATTTGCCGACAAAATCTTAGTCATCTTAAGATAAAGTCAGATTCTAAGGTTATCTGCTACTACAAGAGGTCATTGTAATAACATGACTTTTATGTGAAGTTATCATTAAATTTTCACAGAACAAATATGGCTCTCCTTGAAGTTGTATACCGGCTCATACTCCACAGTCATACACCACAGGCCATGATTGTTATAACACTGACCTTCTCCTTTCTCTGATATCACCCTACAGCTCCTTCCTTTCCCTCAGTTTTCTTCTCTCCAGTTTTTCACTTCCAATACTCCTTCCTCTCTTCTCTTTTCTGTTCGTGTTTCATCTGGCAATCATCGCTCTCTGTCTCCTATTTCTCCTCTCTTCTCCTCGTTTCTCTTTCATTCCTAAATTCTCCTCTTCCCTCTGCATGGCACTTCCCCGGGTCTTTCTCATCCTCTCTTATCTCCCATTTTAACTCATTCCTTTTTTCCTGCCTGCCTGCCTGTCATTCCCCTCTCTGTTCTTCCACCCCCTCCCCTTCTTCTCTGTTTCCCATTTTTTCCTCCTCTTAACTGACTCTTTCCAGCTTCTGTAACATCCTCTCTCCTTGCCATTACTCCATCTTACTGTAGGTCCTCTCTGTCCCTCTTAATTGTTTTGTGACTCTTTCTAATCTCTCTCAGTCATCATCACTTTTGTCAACAAGAGTAATGAGAGAAGGAAGGTGTAACGTTAGCAAGGGGTTAGCAATAGAGGTAGTATAAGATGAAGATGGTGATATATAAAGTGTATAGATGTATATATAGTATTACTTAGCCTTACTCTTCCTCTCTGTTTTCCCTTTTCGACTCCCTCCTCTTTTCCATGCATCTCCCCCTCTCCTTTTCTTCTTAGTTGACTCTTTCCCCTCTCTCTCTCTCTTCTTCATTCCTCGGCATCACTCCCCCTCTCTGTTCCCCCTCTTCACTCTCCCCTTCTCCAAATGTTGGTTTAAAGAAGACCCATTGAGTACCCCTTAGTGAGGATATTAAGGGAAATCTAATAATGGAGGAGGGGAGAGTGAGGGAGAGAAGGGGAGAGTGAGGGAGAGAAGGGGAGAGTGAGGGAGAGAAGGGGAGAGTGAGGGAGAGAAGGGGAGAGTGAGGGAGAGAAGGGGAGAGTGAGGGAGAGAAGGGGAGAGTGAGGGAGAGAAGGGAAGAGTGAGGGAGAGAAGGGGAGAGTGAGGGAGAGAAGAGGAGAGTGAGGGAGAGAAGGGGAGAGTGAGGGAGAGAAGGGGAGAGTGAGGGAGAGAAGGGGAGAGTGAGGGAGA
>JAWQEG010007996.1:25000-30000 GCA_033782935.1 Petrolisthes cinctipes
CTCCCTCCTCAACTTTCCCCTTCAACCTTATGAGTATCAACCTTATGAGTACCCCATCAAGGCCCTCACTCACCCTATAACTACCCAGCTCCTTTCTTCCCCTCTTTTCTCCCTAACCACAATATACACATCTCATTCCCTCCCTTCACCACAGTCATCATCATCATCATCATCATCATCTTCTCCTCTCTCTCTCTCTCTCTCTCTCTCTCTCTCTCTCTCTCTCTCTCTCTCTCTCTCTCTCCTCCTTCATGAATTAACATCAATATCTCCCCTTCCTTCGATCTTGCTTCCTCCTTTCTTCCTCCCTTTCTTCTCCCTCCCCCACCACCCTCTTCTCCATATACACAAGACCCTGCAGTCGAGTCCAAGAGAGTCTGGGTATAATGAATAAAAGGCAGCAAAAGAGGATGAAATTGGATCCCTTATACCCTCCTATAGTTCCTTTCTCCATTCATGCTTTCTTCTCTTTTGCTATTTTTTTCTCTCTCCCCCTGTTTCTCTCTCTCCTTCCTTCCTTCCCGTCTCTCTCTCTCTCTCTCTCTCTCTCTCTCTCTCTCTCTCTCTCTCTCTCTCTCTCTCTCTCTCTCTCTCTCTTTTATCCATCCAACTATAAAACTGGATCCTTACCCTTCTCTCTTCAGCATATCCCCCTCTCCCTCTCCCTCTCTCTCTCTCTCTCTATCTCTCACTCCATATATCTATCCTTCCTTCCATCCATCCACTGGTCGGAAGGAAGGAAGGAGCCAGCCACTTACATTACCCATTGAGGCTTATTCAGCTAGTATTTATACGGTGGGCGGAGAGTTTGCTCGTTGAAAATAGTCGGGATTAACTCTGCCTCTCGCTTGACTGCCTGCCAATGGACTCCGGCGGTGAAAAGAACAGCCGATGGATGGATGGAGACGAGAGGAGAAGTACAGAGGAGAGAGAGAGCGACGGAAGGGAGGAAGAGAGGAAGGGAGGGATGGAGGTGGGAGTAAGAGAATGGGGGGAATAGGAGGAGAAAGAGCGACGGAAGGGAGGGATGGAGGGATGGAGGTGGGAGTAAGAGAATGGGGGGAATAGGAGGAGAGAGCGACGGAAGGGAGGAAGAAAGGAAGGGAGGGATGGAGGGGGGAGTAAGAGAATGGGGGGAATAGGAGGAGAAAGAGGGGGAAGAGAGGAAGGGAGGGATGGAGGTGGGAGTAAGAGAATGGGGGAAAAAGGGAGGGATGGAGGGATGGAGGTGGGAATGAGAAATAATGGGATAGGAGGAGAAAGAGGGGGGAAAAGGGAGGGATGGAGGTGGGAGTAAGAGATAGGGGGATAGGAGGAGAGAGGGACGGAAGGGAGGAAGAGAGGAAGGGAGGGATGGAGGTGGGAGTAAGAGAATGGGGGGAATAGGAGGAGAAAGAGGGGGAAAAGGGAGGGATGGAGGTGGGAGTAAGAGAATGGGGGGAATAGGAGGAGAAAGAGGGGGAAAAGGGAGGGATGGAGGTGGGAATGAGAAATGATGCATGGGATAGGAGGAGAAAGAGGGGGGAAAGGGAGGGATGGAGGGATGGAGGTGGGAGTAAGAAATAAGGGGATAGGAGGAGAAAGAGGGGGGAAAGGGAGGAATGGAGGTGGGAATGAAAAATAATGGGATAGGAGGAGAAAGAGGAGGTAAAGGGAGGGATGGAGGTGGGATTAAGAGATAGGGGGATAGGAGGAGAGAGGGACGGAAGGGAAGAAGAGAGGAAGGGAGGAATGGAGGTGGGAGTAAGGAAATGGGGGTTAGGAGGAGAAAGAAGGGGCAAAGGGAGGAAGATAGGAAGGGAAGGATGGAGGTGGGAGAAAGAGAATGGGGGGACGAGGAGAAAGAGGGGGGTAGGGCATGTAGATGGAGAGAGGAATAAAGTGAGAGAGATGGAATGAGATGGAATAAAAGGGTAGGGGATGGAGGAAGAAAGGAAAAAGATAGATAGATAGAGAGAGAGAGAGAAATAGAAAGGGAGATAAAGATAGGGATAAAGTGAGAGAGATGGAATGAGATGGAAATAGATAGACAGACAGATAGATAAAGAGAGAGAGGAATAGAATGTGAGATAAAGAGATAGAGAGAGGGATAAAGTGAGAGAGATGGAATGAGATGGAAGGAGGAAGAAAGGGAAATAGGGAGATAGAGAGAGAGAGAGAGAGAGAGAGAGAGAGAGAGAGAGAGAGAGAGAGAGAGAGAGAGAGAGAGAGAGAGAGAGAGACAGATAGAGAGAGAGAGAGGAATAGAATGTGAGATAAAGAGATAGAGAGAGGGATAAAGTGAGAGAGATGGAATGAGATGGAAGGAAAGAGGCATGGGACTGAATGGAGCCAGTCAGTAGTGGAAGGAAGTTGGCTGGGAGATTCAGAAGCCAAGTGAGGAAGACAAAGGGAGGAGGAAGGAGGCAAGGAAAATAACAAGGAAGAAGGAGAGAAGGAAGGAAGAGGATACACAATGAACGTAGAATGTGGAAGAAGAAGACAATGGAGAGAGAGAGAGAGAGAGAGAGAGAGAGAGAGAGAGAGAGAGAGAGAGAGAGAGAGAGAAAAATGACTACCATCAGAAGTAGCATACAGGAATAATTATGGTTTTGGAAAGGAGCTGACATGTTGGCTGACTGACTGGCTGACTGGCTGACGGTACTGCTGACATGCTGGCTGACGTGGAAAGTACTGGGTGAGAGAGAGAGAGAGAATGTGAACAAGGTGGAGAGAGTGTGAAAAGAATGGACGTGTGAGGAAGAGAATAGAAGGGAACAATGAAAGAGACGATGAAGAGAGGAGGAACTGGGAACCAAAAATAAAAACGAAGGAAAACGGAAGGGGAAAAAAAAAAAAAAAAAAAAAAAAAAAAATATATATATATATATATAGCAACGAGAATTTAGACAGAATTATGTAAAAAAAAAAAATATATATATATGGCCTCAAAGATCACAGAAAAAAAAAAAAGGGGGGGGGGATATTACCGACAGTATGTATATAATTAATATGTGTTGGTACTCCTTAACCCTGGCGCCACGTGAGGAAGGGAGGAAGAAGGGGAAGGGAAATGGAGTAATGGCGTGATATATTTGCACAACATAAACTTGGAGTCAGAATATGTCACCCGCTTCTCAGACTTTTGGCGCCTCTCTCTCTCTCTCTCTCTCTCTCTCTCTCTCTCTCTCTCCACAATTTCAATCTCCTCTCTCTCTCTCTCTCTCTCTCTCTCTCTCTCTCTCTCTCTCTCTCTCTCTCACACACACACACAATTTCAATCTCCCTCTCTCTCTCTCTCTCTCTCTCTCTCTCTCTCTCTCCATTCATCTATTTTTTCTCTGAATCTCTCTCTCTGTTTGTCTTTCTGTCTTTCGGCTATTCTCCCTTTCTCTATTTTTTCGTTTTCGGCTTATCTGTTTATATGCATGTTTCCTCTTCCACATTTTCCCCTCTTTTCTCTTTGTTTATTTTATATTTTTCTGCTTATCTGTCTATTTGCATGATTGCCTCTCTCTCTTCCCTTCCCTTCCCTCTCTCTCTCTCTCTCTCTCTCTCTCTCTCTCTCTCTCTCTCTGACTTTCCCACATCTCCCCCTAAACTCGGTCTCCCCTTCCCGTCCCCCGTCCTCCTGCCCCTCCCTGCCAGCTTAAGGCGTGGGGGAAGGGAAAAAAGGCCAACTTGCCAACACCACCAGCTTAATTTCAGTCCATCATACGGGTGAGGAGGTTCATAAGTATGGCTGACTGCTCGCTAAAAGGCTCTCAGACGGCCACGGGAAGCAGGAGGTGGAGAAGGAGATGGAGAAAGAGGAGGAGGAAGAAGAGAGAGAAGGAGGTTGAAGGGAGAGGAGAGAGGAGGAGGTGGAGGTGGAAGGGAGAGAGGAGGAGGAGGAGGAGGACGGGGTAAAAGGGGAAGAAGAGAGGAGGAGGTGGAAGGGAGAGATGGAATGTAGAAGAGTAGGTGAAGGATTAAGAGGAAGAGGGAGAGGAGAGGAGGTGGAGGAGGAAGAGGGAGAGGAGAGGAGGTGTAGAAGCAAGAGGGAGAGGAGAGGAGGATGTGGAAACTAGGTGGAAATGAAAGAGGAAGGGAAAAAAGAGAGTAGAGAAGAGAAGAAGAGAGGAGAGGAGGGAAAGAAGAAATAAAAGAAAACTAGGGGGAGGAAAAAGAAGGGAATGATGGTGGTGGTCAGTAGGAAAGGGGGAAGAAAGGAGGAAAATGAAAGTAGAGGGAATGGAATGGAAGGGGGGAAAAAATAAAATGGAAAACAGGGTGGATTGGAAGAGAGATAGGGAAATGAGCCAAAGAAGACCTATAGGAGGACTAAGGTAAAGAGGGAATAGAAGCAAGGGAAAGGAAAGTCGGAAGAAGAGAAGGTGAAACGAAGAAGAGAGAAGGTATATACTGTAGAGTGAGAAATTTCAATATACCGTACCATACAAATTTTAAAGCGTTTCACCCCTCTCCTAAATGGTGAACATATTTTAAGGGGAGGTTTTCTTGTTGGTGAAATGAAAGGTCTGTGATTCCTCCAAACTATGCCAAGAAACAGATCCCCTATTAGTACCATTAAGGGCGTCTGTTTTCTGGTCTAGTTAGGAGGAATCAGTAGCCTTCCAAATCTCCCCTTAAAAACTCTGAAAGCAAATCAAGCACAAATAACACAAACTGCGGAAGGGTAATATTTTCATCCTCTTCCAGGTGGGTAAATACTTGAAGTGGGACACACAAGTCAAGAGACGATCTAATTTGGAGGCGAGTCATCACATTCCCCAAGTGTGTCAGGTTTCAGGCCAACTTGCTACGTTTTTACCATTCCCGTGATGCTGGTTTAGTGTTTATTTAATTTTACTCCATTATGAATTGATGTAACTCATAGCAGTCTACCGTAGCCTATTATCTCACTTGGAATTAACTGATGAAGGCTCTCTTGTTGGTAGATAAGTGTGGCTTCAAATCCAGCACAGTTAGGGAACATGTGGCCAGGACGGGGAGAGGTGAGGTGGGGTGGGGATTATTCA
>JAWQEG010007997.1:5000-28350 GCA_033782935.1 Petrolisthes cinctipes
TTATGAACCAATATTACAGAGACCAATAAGTATAGTTTCACACAATTTTTTAGTGGCCGTTTGATTGGAAGGTGTTGCAGCACTATTGAACGTGACTGTAGCCTACCAATGAGTCTGGATTATAGCCCGTTTCACACACCAATATTTCCCTTTATTCCCAGGGTTATCCATCTGTGTAACTCCACTAAAAAACTACACCAATAGGAAAATATAAATACAATTTCAAGTTATCTAGCATTTGGCATTGCTGTATGACAGAATTCTACACCTCATACTGTCAGCTGTAGTTTCAGGTTCATTTAGTTATGGTTTTGAAACAGAAAAATTAAATTTAAGTTTTGTCAAAAATTTTCTCTGAAGACAGACTTTGGGACAATTTTTAGCTGCATATGTTAACTTTATGGTGGCAGACGGGGCTAGTCGGTCAGACAGCTTGAGGAACTTCAACAACAACTTTATGGTGGCAGAGGACAGTAATAAGTTTATGATAGTGTAGCTGATCCATTACTACATAAAGTGTTGGTAAATCTGGAACATTGATTCCTTCAAGCTACTCTAAGCAACAGGCCATCATTATCATTGTTCATCTGATCCTGTTTCCTGTCATATTTTGGAGGAATCAAGGCACTCCAATGTACCAAAAGTGTATTACCCCCTTAAGGGAGGATGTTATCACTGGCCTCTATCTTCTCACTAAAGTTCACATAAAGAGTCAAGGATGTCCAGGCCACCATCACTCCTCCACCACATCACATCACCTTTACTCATGGAGGTGGTATGTGTTTCGGATACGAGAGTGAAAACTAGCGGTTCACAACTCGTGGCTATACACATTGACAACATTGTATTGATGAACGTAAAAGTGAAGGAGGGTATATATATATATATATATATATATATATATATATATATATATATATATATATATATACCCGGATATACACATATACAATATATTTACATATTACACAAACATATATATACCTATACTGCATACACACACACACACACACATACACCAAACTTTGATAGCTTAATAACAACATGTTCGAATCCATCCAGGACTGAAAGTAAACTCAGCGTCGAATTCTGCCGTTTGAGTTTGTTTACATTGTGACGATCAGCTGATTGCCCGCTCCCTACTGCGTACCCAATCCTTTCTCGTCCAGCTGTCCTCACCTCTCTATTTACTTCTCTTATTTTATGATCTACAAATGTTTCCTTTCATAGTGCCTCAGTAATCATGTCTCGTGTGAATAGTTCAGTTATAAACAGAACAAAAGGCAGTATCTCATAAATTCAAAGACAATACTCAAACTGTTGTCTTATGGCTAGGTCGATTTGAAACCTTTTGGAAAACTAGATACTATAAATTGAGGGTTTGTATTTATATAAAACTACAAACATTGTTAAATATCGTGGTCCTTCATCCCCATACAACCCTCCCTTCCTTCCTTCCTCCCTCATGTTACCATTCCTTACTTTGACTCACCACCTAACAATGCCCCTGTTGTGTATGGCATTTTAGAATGTACAAAGTTATATGCTTATTATTATTATTATTATTATTATTATTATTATTATTATTATTATTATTAGGTAAAGCGGACACAATGTGAAATACAAACAAAGACACATTAATGTTATGTTTCTCCACTTTAAATTAAATACCTCTTCACCCAGGAGGTAATATAATCCCTGGTGAATTATGAAGCAAATTTAAAGCAGCACAAATTAATACATGAAATTATAGGGACATTTATTTCACTCGGTAATTTATTATGTTCTTTCAATCTATGTTACAATACAGATCCCTTATTTTTATTATTATTATTATTATTATTATTATTATTATTATTATTATTATTATTATTATTATTATTATTATTATTATTATTATTATTATTATTATGATTATTATGTTATTATTTTTATTATTTTTATTATTATTATTATTATTATTATTATTATTATTATTATTATTATTATTATTATGTTGATACAATGCAATTCCTTTATTATTATTATTATTATTATTATTATTATTATTATTATTATTATTATTATTATTATTATTATTATTATTATTATTATTATTATTATTATTATTATGTTAGTGATTGAGATGCTTATTGTTTCTTATCATAGTATGAAGAAATTATTACTCCTCTAAATGCATGGTGGCAAATTTATATATATATTCCATTTTTATGTACAGCAACTTCCATCCATTATCCATGACTCTGAAATTGTGGATGGCATAAATGTGTTAATTAAGTCACCACAGCATTACTCTACTCAGCCCCGTGGAAATAATAGAAGACACATCAATATATAAATACTATTACGAGTACATAATAATACTTCCTTACATACATCATACATAAACATTATTATTTATTCAAACAACCAATATTTACATACCAGAAAAATGATAAAACCATGAAGGGACATCATCCTATATAATTATACACAATATAATATTATAATATATATACATTAACTTCTGTGATACCATAACACACACACACACACACACACACACACACACTCTCTCTCTCTCTCTCTCTCTCTCTCTCTCTCTCTCTCTCTCTCTCTCTCTCTCTCTCTCTCTCTCTCTGTTTTATATTTGCTTGAGCTTGCTTAATATTCGATCAGGCTATTCGAAGCAAGCCTGGATACATATTTTGGATTGCGAGTGTACGCTGTATTGCCTTGATTCCTCCAAAGTATGTCAGGAAACAGAACCAATGAAGCAATATAATGGTGTTCTGTTGCTTGGAATAGTTTGGAGGAATCAGTAGTTGCTCCAGATTAAACACCAACACCGCTGTTCTATATAACCCTTTAATTAACCTAGCGACCTCGACTGACCCAAATTATCCACCGCCTGTGTGACCTGGTGACCTCCCTGGAGAAGAGGATCTGTGTGCCTCCCCCCTGAACCCCCTCCTCCCCCTCGCCCCCCATCGCTTTCCTCAACACACCTGCCGAGGGAAACATAATAAAGAGAATATTATACACGAGTCAATTATTATGGGTGAGAAATATATGAAGGTCTTTTATCTACTGAAAATAAATCATATAAATCAGTCATAATTATGTTGTGCCTGAATAGTTATGTGTAAATATAGCCTGCATACACACACACACACACACACACATATGCAATTCATTATACACACACTTCACTGTACACACACACACGCACACATTGTAAATAAACCGTGAATTATTACTATTATTATTACACACACACACACACACACACACACACACATACATTGTAAATAAACTGTACATTTTTCTTATTATCATTACACACACACACACACACACACACACACACACACACACACACACACACACACACACACACACACACACACACACACACAAACACACACACATTGTAAAAACAGCAAATTATTAAAATTATTATTACACACACACACACACACACACACACACACATACAAGAAATTTGCATATTACAGAATACTATTTACATACCTAAACATTTTTTTCTGCAGATACAGTAGAATACAGCAACACACAACACTAACAGTAGTAACACAACAACAACAACTACAACCACCACTATCAACACACCAGATGTGGAGGCGGGACAGACGGAGGCCCTGGAGGTGACCCACTGTGAGGCACCTTGACACCCCACCTCTAGGAACAACAAACGATTGATGGAGTACCAGTGAGATGTAGGGAAGGTGTGGTCATAACGAGTCCCACTCACCCATAGTCGTAGGGCCCACGTGTCAGGGAGCGGGAAATTCCTCTCGTGCCTGACCGCCTGCATAGACAACTGGTACCACTGGCAGGTATCATTCAGAGGGAGAGGGACCACATGGGTTGTTGAGTCCATGGTCAAGTGAGTGAGTGTGCTGTCCACCGAGTTTACAAAGCCACGGAATCTCTGTCTGGCGTCCTCCAGTGGGCCATCAAGTATCCAGGCCTTGAGACGCTCCCAAACTTGACCAGACAGGCTGTCCGTTCCGCCAGAGAATCCGCCGACAAACGTAGCGAAAGCCAGGGTCACGTTCAGAGCCCGGAAGCTTACCCCAGGTCGAAAAAACACTGTCAGGTTCCTGCTGTCAGCTTCGGTTGAGATGGCGACCACTGCAGACCCACTGGCATTGACGACGAGGTCTGGGATGCAGTGAGTGTTCTGTAGGTCACCAGGGCACTTGTCTTCTCCGAGTAAAGATACAGATGGTTGTAATACAGCTGGCGTTTCTTCTTCAGACAAAGCTGATGCTTCTCCTGATGAATTTCCTAACGATCCAGATGATGTTGACCGTAATGACAAATTCAGATTTCCTCTTGACAAAACTGACATTTTTCCTGACAATGACGCAGTTCCTCCTGACGATGCCTGTGCTCCTCTTGACGAAGGTAAGGACGATGCCCTTAATTGGTAACAGAAGCAGGTGAGGGCGATGATGACCACGTGCAGATGATAAACATAACAGTGTCCCACCATTATTATATTTTCCTGAGATAAAGAACAAAATGAAAAAATAAATATACTTGTATCCACCACCACTTCATTTTACACTCAGACCTTCATTGAAGATCGACAAATGTTTTCCTAGGCTTCTGTTATTCATTATTCACCACTTCATTTTACATTTAGTCCTTCAAACCAACAACATTGTTTTCCCAGGCTTCTTTTATCGATTACCATACAAACTAAGTGATTTATTGAGCTTGTGTAAAAATGACAGTGCTAAATAAAATCATCTTATATAAATTGAGGGACTACTATATACTTTTTTTTCTGTTAAATGATGTTTCGAATTCTGGGTAACCGGATTTCATGAGCTGCTCCAGACTTTTGGGTGTAACAGTACGTCCAAAAACACACACCACTTACGAGTATTGTCATTCATAATATGTGAACAATCAGTACAAACAAAATTAACATTGTTTTCTACTGTTTGTTCAATTACTTATTTGTGTGTGTGTACGAGATATGAGAGAGAACAAGCTTTTTACTCTTTTCGAAAATATATTGATTACACTGGTGGTGGTAGTAAATGTTTGTACAGCCTTGTGAGGAGATGTAGACACTCAGTATGCTAAATGTAAACACGTAGGACCAACAACATGCATATTCACTGAGTCTACACTGTATAATGAAATGAGGATTGTTCAGTTCAGTACAGGCTTGGTAACACAGAATGTACCGAAAAACTGGTTGAGAGAGAGAGAGAGAGAGAGAGAGAGAGAGAGAGAAAGAGAGAGAGAGAGAGAGAGAGAGAGAGAGAGAGAGAGAGGAGAGAGAGAGAGAGAGAGAGAGAGCTAGAGAGAGAGAGAGAGAGAGAGAGAGAATATGTGTGTGTGTGTAGTAGTAGTAGTAGTAGTAGTAGTGGGTTTAGTAGTAGTAGTAGTAGTAGTAGTAGTAGTAGTAATGGATAGTGATGTACTCGAGTGGATATAGTACAGTAGTAGAGAAGTGTAGTGGTGGTTGTTATGGTGGATGAAAGGATACTGTGGTAGTGATAATAGTGGTGATGGTGTTGGTGGTGGTTGTGGTGTTGGTGTAATAATGTGAAGTCCCCGTGTCATCACATTTCCGGAGTGATACATACATAATCATAGGGTTGTCTGAGCTTCTATATGTAGTTCATTATTCCCATATTGCTCTCTGCTCTTATACCATACCTTGCTCCTTTCATCATTATTCACAGACACACACACACACACACACACACACACACACACATACAGGGTGGGCAGGATTTGTTTTCCCCTTTGCCGGCTAAGAGGGAGGAGTAGGAAGGATGGAAGTGGGAATCCTAGTTTTTTTTTTTTTTTTTTTTTTTTTTTTTTTTTCTATACCTCAACCTCGGGACTGTAGGCTATCAGTAGCCCGTGACTCTTGCGAGGCCCCGAGATTATTGGGTGTCGCACCACATGAGACAGTGGAGCTTCGTGGTGATGTTGGTACCGTAGCTTCTCTTCTGTCCCACTAGATGTAGACACCTTGTTTATACACGTCACTATCAGGGGAGAGCAGCTACACTGTCACTCACAGCATCTTGGAATATGGTCTGGCATCTTCTATGTTGTGAGTTGACGACGATGTAGGGGGTATTTTCTTGACGTGTCGGCGTAGCCAGGATAATTGACGAACAGCTGGACCCAGTTCACCTCAGAAAAATCCCAGACGTTTTCTCGTGGATTCGAACCCGGGTCCTTAACATTTGAAATCCATCTCTCTATCCACTCTGCATGTCATATCCTTCCTAGAGAGAGAGAGAGAGAGAGAGAGAGAGAGAGAGAGAGAGAGAGAGAGAGAGAGAGAGTCTGTGTGTGTGTGTGTTTTTAAGTGTGTGTGCTCTTGCGTGTTTGTATGTTCGTGTGTGTGAATGCTCTTATGTGTATGACTTTGAGTGAGTGTTTGTGTGTACGTACGGGTATGTGCGTGCCCTTGCTCTCGTACGTGTGTGTGTGCGTGTGTGTGTGTGTGAACTTGACTTTCGTCCTGTCTGCCTGTCTGTCACTAAATCTGTTTGCCCATCATCTCTCTCTCTCTCTCTCTCTTTCTCTCTCTCTCTCTCTCTCTCTTGCTTGCGTAATTACTTACCTGCCTACCTATTTGCCTGTGTGTGTGTGTATGTGTGTGTGGCCGTGTTTTGGTCTGTCTGTTTGTCTGTCTGTTTCTATCGCTGTATAAATAACTTTCTTGCATAAATACTCACCTACCCGCATGCCTGTGTGTGTGTGTGTGTGTGTGTGTGTTTATATCACTGTGTAAACAAGAGTTGGTCATGTACTGTACAGTTGTAGACATATGAAACAGACACACCTGAAACGGGGCCCCTCTGTGTGTGAGTATTGGTGGCTTCTGATTCCTCCTGATTATATGCCACGAAACTAGCTCCGTCTATGTAGATGGTGTTTCGTGGCAATAGTTGAAGGACTCATTTACCTCCAATTTTCTTACTACATCACAGGGTCCCTTAACACTTCCTGTTCCGAGCCCCTTCCATTCATGAATCCTCTTTCTGAGACTCCGGATCAGGACCGAGGCAGCACAGCGAAGATGGATATGCTTCGATGCTTTATCGGGCTATCTTTATGTTACGGAACGTTCGGTTCGGTTCGGTTCGACTCGGTTCCGTTAAAGTTTCCACTCCTTTATTTCTAGTTGAACCAACCACAGTTTCCACCAGCCGTACAGTACCTACCAGCACTAAGTGAGTTGAAGAGGCCTTAATACACCAGTTCAAATTTCGAAGGACTGACCCATATCAGCTGTGTATCATTATCAGTATCATTACGTGGCAACTTCATTCAAAGCGGTCATCACATTATGGCTCGTGAGTGTACTGTACAGTCGGAGTCAATAATAATCATCCACATATGGGTAACTCAGACAATATGTCATCTAATATTTTCACGTTCACATAATTATAATGTAATCGTTTTAAGTAGTGCGTAGCTGCTTGTTGTAAATTAATAGATGGTACTTACCCTATTTATTGGAAAGTTAATCAGCTAAGGAACAGAGGGAAACTGTCAAACTCTTACCCGAGTTACCCATATAAGGATGATTATTATTGACCCCGACTGTACGTGTATGTGTAACTGAATTAAGTGATATTTTCATATACTTATACATATCAATGGCTTCCTAGTGAAAACAGAAACAATAGGGTCTTATGACTTAGTATTAACTGCTCTCCATTAAAAAAGAAAAAGAAAAAAGGAATGTATGAACGCATAAAATTTTCCTTGTCTTATAGAAAATGCGTAGTACCTGATTGAGTGACTCACTTTTATTGTTAGTGTAAGCGACTTAGCTTTCCTCCTCCCTCAGTCACTCAGAGGTAACGAAAGAAGTGGTAATAAGTACAGGATATAGTTTTCGTTGTGTTACTCTGGTAAATAACTCTGAGGAACTACAAAAACATTATTAAGTTCAGGTTATAGATAGTCTGTGTTTGTGTAGTGTTGGTAAAATGGTGGATGGCCCTGAGGAAACTACAAAAACACTGCGTCCATATACATATAGTGTGTGTTGTGTTACTTGGCTGGACATAAAACACGAGTCCATATATTTATTTAGTTAGTGTTGTGTTACTCTGGTGAATGGCTCTGAAGAAACGATAATAACAGTGAAGCCAAGATAATTATAACTGAGAAAACAACAAAATCACCAGGTCCATATAATTACAGAGTTTGTGTCTTGTAGTGTCTCTCTGGTGGATGGCATTGAAACGACAATTACACCGAGTCTGTAGTTAGTGTCGCGTTACCCTCGTGAACGGCATTGTGGGAACGACAAAATGAAAAAGAAAAGAAAAGGAAAATAGAAGAAATTGAAGAGAAATATTCCAAGAGAGTCCGTGTGTTGTGAAGTGTTATTTTGGTGGATGGCATTGGAAGGACGAATTAACCTCACCACGACTTCACATTGTGAGGTAAGTAATGCCTTATTGTATTTTATTATGATGGGAAATATTATCTATACAATATTATCACGTTTTCATCGGTGAGTGATGCTTATTGTATGATATGTTGCTGAAAAGAATATACATACATTATAACACACTACAGATGGGTTACCGAGGAGGGTTGTAGTGTTGGATAGTACAGTTTTACCTCGTATTGATACCCATTTGTTACAGTGGGTTTACTGTATTATTTATTACTGTATTAGGCTATGGTGGGTGAAGTGAAGTGAAGAAAGGAGGGGCAAAATTGAGAGAGAGAGAGAGAGAGAGAGGTTAATTAGGAGGGAGACGACACTAAAACTACTTAATTAAATAAACATTATTATAACTCTGGTTGTGGAAAATAAATCAACCCCGAATATATGTTTGGTGGTGGTGTTGTTATTGACATCTCCAGTGTGGGTCGTGGTGGGTTTATAAATAGTCCTTGAAGTGACTGGATAAACAATGAAAAAAAAAAAAAAAAAAAAAAAAAATGTAATTATGCCAGAACCGTATATGTATTCCTCTGAGAAACTAAATTAATAATGGTGCTATAATTACTGTAGGTGTTACATCGAAGTCTTTTTTTGTGGACTATAAACTACTGCATTATCCTATTTTCTCGGTGCATGGTGTTGTGTAGATGTGTACAGTTGGCGACAAAAGTCCTGTCGCCACCACGTGTGTCCAGTCATGGTATGTAGTATGGAAATATGAGCTTCACAGACTCGCAAACTGAACAACCAGAGAAGTTTATTAATTAATTTGACCCCTTGGTTTGTTACTGTAATTGTATGTGGTAAATGCGTTTGTTTGATTATTAGCCATTATGTTATCCTTCAAGAAGTGGTGAGTGAGTGGCGTCACCACTTTTGCCCCCGGCTGTATACGAAGGTGCACAAAAGTTGGTTCGTTCCCTCAGCCAGCCACAATAGGACTGAAGCCCCTGTGGTGGGAACGACTAATAAGCAAACACACAGAAGGCGAACTGTGCCTTGCCGTCAGAACCACAGGTAGGCAGACAAGTAGACAGACAGGCAGACAGACAGACAGACACAGGCAGACAGACAGACAGGCAGACAGACAGACAGACAGACAGACAGACAGACAGACAGACAGACACAAGCAGACAGACAGACACAAGCAGACAGACAGACAGACACAGGCAGACAGACAGACACAGGCAGACAGACAGACAGGCAGGCACAGGCAGACAGACAGACAGGCAGACAGGTAGGCAGCCAGCCAGCCAGACAGACAGACAGACAGGCAATTGAGTGTTATTGTGGTTGGCAGAGGGAATGAAGTTTGGTGTACCTACTTCAGTAACTGTAAAACTATAGCGTCTATGTGTATGTGTATCTCTGTATGCTATCCCTTCCCTTATCCTGGTATCATTCCCACTGTGGCTGGTTGAAGGAATAAACTTGGACATGCACCAGTGTAGTAATGTGTACGGTCAGTAAATTGTGCAGTATAAGTGTCATTTGTACAGCGTAGTACCTGTAGTGGGAGCCTGCCTTCGTGTCGTGTGTTTGTTTGTGAATGAATCTCTGTATATCCTGTCCATCCTTTGCCTTCACTTCCATTGCTTTGGGACTGAGGTCTGATGGAGGTTATTGTGTTTGCTGAGTGGACAATACACCGTCACTCCTTCCCATTCAGTGATTATTTGATTACGACGAGAGAGAGAGAGAGAGAGAGAGAGAGAGAGAGAGAGAGGACAGTGATTCGGAGGAGAGTTGGAGGCAGGAGAGAAGTTAGTTAATCTGAGAGAGAGAGAGAGAGAGAGAGAGAGAGAGAGAGAGAGAGAGAGAGGAAGGGAGGATGAGAGGGAAAGAGAGAGAGGAAGAAACTAAGGGATTTAGGCAGGAAGTTAGATAGGAAGGTAGGAAGAGAGGGAGAGAGAGAGCGGAAGAAAGGAAGGGATTGAGGCAGGGAAAGAGGGAGGAAGAGTTACATAGAGTTACATAGATATGCAGACGACAACAGACCTCACTTACGGTCCACACGAGGTGACATGATTTGAGGATTACTGGTAGAGAAACCTTAAGGTGGTAATTCGTTTTTGATACATTGGAGTGCCTTGATTCCTCTAAAGTATGCTAGGAAACAGGACCAGAAGAGCAAAAATAATGGTGTTCTGTTGCCTGGAATAGTTGGGAGGATTCAGTTGCTCCAGAATTGCAAACACAAAACTTCCCCCTTAAGTGTCGCTCTGAGCTATAGTCCAACCAGCCTTACTTGATACTCGGGATAGTAGTGGTTCACATATACAGTCGACAGCCATAATATGATCTCTCTCGCTCGCTCATACTGTCATTGCTTGCCTTAATTAATCACTATGAAATCATTAATTGTTTAATGCTACTGCTTGGTTTTATGAATAACTTTCGATTTGAAGATGGAACAACTACTTTGTATAACTTCAACAACAACAACAACAACAACAACAACTTCCGGTACACTTGGCAACGCATATGGGTCGTGGGTAGTTAAAAAAAAAAAATAAGGGCCATTACTGGAGCTCAATGAATCCTCCAAAATAATCCAAGCCACAGAACCCTTAAGTATTTCTAATAGGGAATCTGTTGCCCGGAGTAGTTTGGAGAATTCATAAAGCTCCAATAAGGACCCTTACATTTTTTTAAAACTACGGGCCTAAGTTAGTAAGGGAGGGAGTAAGGTTAGCCAGTATAAGGGTCAGGGAGGGAGTAAGGTTAGCCAGTATAAGGGTCAGGGAGGGAGTAAGGTTAGCCAGTATAAGGGTAAGGGATGGAGGCAGGGAGTAAGGTTAGTGAGTATAAGGGTCAGGGAGGGAGTAAGGTTAGCCAGTATAAGGGTCAGGGAGGGTGTAAGGTTAGCCAGTATAAGGGTCAGGGAGGGAGTAAGGTTAGCCAGTATAAGGGTCAAGGAGGGTGTAAGGTTAGCCAGTATAAGGGTCAGGGAGGGAGTAAGGTTAGCCAGTATAAGGGTCAGGGAGGGAGTAAGGTTAGCCAGTATAAGGGTCAGGGAGGGTGTAAGGTTAGCCAGTATAAGGGTCAGGGAGGGAGTAAGGTTAGCCAGTATAAGGGTCAGGGAGGGAGTAAGGTTAGCCAGTATAAGGGTCAGGGAGGGAGTAAGGTTAGCCAGTATAAGGGTCAGGGAGGGTTGTAAGGTTAGCCAGTATAAGGGTCAGGGAGGGAATAAGGTTAGCCAGTATAAGGGTCAGGGATTGAGTAAGGTTAGCCAGTATAAGGGTCAGGGAGGGGAGTAAGGTTAGCCAGTATAAGGGTAAGGGATGGAGGCAGGGTGTAAAGTTAGTCAGTATAGATGAGAGTGTAAGGGAGGGTGTAAGGGAGGGTGTAAGGTTAGCCAGTATAAGGGTAAGGGATGGAGGCATGGTGTAAAGTTAGTCAGTATAGATGAGAGTGTAAGGGAGGGTGTAAGGTTAGCCAGTATAAGGGTAAGGGATGAAGGCAGGGTGTAAGGTTAGTCAGTATAGATGAGAGTGTAAGGGAGGGTGTAAGGTTAGTGAGTATAAGGGTAAGGGATGAAGGCAGGGAGTAAGGTTAGTCAGTATAAGGGTAAGGGATGGAGGCAGGGAGTATGGTTAGTCAGTATAAGGGTAAGGGATGGAGGTAGGGAGTAAGGTTAGTCAGTATAAGGGTAAGGGATGGAGGCAGGGAGTATGGTTAGTCAGTATAAGGGTAAGGGATGGAGGTAGGGAGTAAGGTTAGTCAGTATAAGGGTAAGGGATGGAGGCAGGGAGTATGGTTAGTCAGTATAAGGGAAGGTGTAAGGGAGGGAAAGTAGTTAGTCAGTATAAGGGAGGGAGTATGGTTAGTCAGTATAGGTGAGGGTATAAGGGAGTGAGTATGGTTAGTCAGTATAAGGGAAGGTGTAAGGTTAGTCAGTATAAGGGAAGGTGTAAGGCAGGGTGTAAGGTTAGTCTAGTCAGTATAAGGGTCAGGGAGGGAGTAAGGTTAGTGAGTATAAGGGATAAGAGAGGGTGTAAGGTTAGTGAGTATAAGGGTCAGGGAGGGAGTAAGGTTAGTGAGTATAAGGGTCAGGGAGGGAGTAAGGTTAGTGAGTATAAGGGATAAGAGAGGGAGTAAGGTTAGTGAGTCTAAGGGTCAGGGAGGGAGTAAGGTTAGTGAGTCTAAGGGTCAGGGAGGGAGTAAGGTTAGTGAGTATAAGGGTAAGGGATAAGAGAGGGAGTAAGGTTAGTGAGTATAAGGGTCAGGGAGGGAGTAAGGTTAGTCAGTATAAGGGTAAGGGATAAGAGAGGGTGTAAGGTTAGTGAGTATAAGGGTAAGGGAAGGAGTAAGGTTAGTGAGTATAAGGGTCAGGGAGGGAGTAAGGTTAGCGAGTATAAGGGTCAGGGAGGGAGTAAGGTTAGTGAGTATAAGGGTCAGGGAGGGAGTAAGGTTAGTGAGTATAAGGGTAAGGGAGGGAATAAGGTTAGTGAGTATAAGGGTCAGGGAGGGAGTAAGGTTAGTGAGTATAAAGGTCAGGGAGGGAGTAAGGTTAGCGAGTATAAAGGTCAGGGAGGGAGTAAGGTTAGTCAGTATAAGAGTAAGGGATAAGAGAGGGTGTAAGGTTAGTGAGTATAAGGGTCAGGGAGGGAGTAAGGTTAGTCAGTATAAGGGTAAGGGATGGAGGCAGGGAGTAAGGTTAGTGAGTATAAGGGTCAGGGAGGGAGTAAGTTAGTGAGTATAAGGGTAAGGGATGGAGGCAGGTAGTAAGATTAGTGAGTATAAGGGTCAGGGAGGGAGTAAGGTTAGTCAGTATAAGGGTCAGGGAGGGAGTATGGTTAGTGAGTATAAGGGTAAGGGATGGAGGCAGGGAGTATGGTTAGTGAGTATAAGGGTCAGGGAGGGAGTAAGGTTAGTGAGTATAAGGGTCAGGGAGGGAGTAAGGTTAGTGAGTATAAGGGTAAGGGATGGAGGCAGGGAGTATGGTTAGTGAGTATAAGGGTAAGGGATGGAGGCAGGGAGTAAGGTTAGTGAGTATAAGGGTCAGGGAGGGAGTATGGTTAGTGAGTATAAGGGTAAGGGATGGAGGCAGGGAGTAAGGTTAGTCAGTATAAGGGTAAGGGATGGAGGCAGGGAGTAAGGTTAGTGAGTATAAGGGTCAGGGGGGGAGGCAGGGAGTATGGTTAGTGAGTATAAGGGTAAGGGATGGAGGCAGAGTGTCAAACTGGTACTTTCTCTCCGTGTAGACAATTTCCAGCCCTTGTCACCTCCTCTGATCATCCTCATTTACATAATTCCTTTCACCCTTTCTTCCCTTCCTCCTCTTCACCTCCCCCCCCCCCCGTGTTCCCTCTCTCCTTTCTCTTTCCCCTTTCATTTCACCTTTCCCTTTTCCTTACTCTCTCTCTCTCTCTCTCTCTCTCTCTCTCTCTCTCTCTCTCTCTTACACTGGACATTGATCTTCTGAACTCTCACGGATCGATCTCACCAATTTTCTTCCCAAATCTCAAATACAAGACTTAATCGGTACTCTCAGTCTTTTATATATACAACTGGTCAACCCTGGAACACTCTACTGTATTTTCATCCATCTTTGGGTGGTGTTATTGAATTTCATCTTCAAGGGAAACAAACACTCGTCGTCGCTCAATTAAGTGACGAAGATAAATTTTTCCTCTAAGAAGTAGTTTAATAACATCACACTTAGCCTCTTACTGAGACTTATTATGCTGCTTCAAACGCGATGTGTCTAGGCATCTCGAACGAAATTGGACATGATTTTGGTTGGACCTCTGTTACTGGTGTTATATCACAGTTGAGGACACTGAGTGGTCTTTGGTTCTCATCTTCCTAAGTTGAGAAAAACGGCAAGAAATTGGGTGGAAATGGGTTAGTGGAAGGCGAGGGTGGTTGGTAGAGGTGGTGGGGGGGGGGGTGCGATCAAGGACTTAGTTGGAGGGGAGAGGAGGAAGAGGTGGGTAGGGAGGGGCAAGGACAGTGCAAGAGAGGCGGGAGGGGGGAAGGGTACCTCAAGAAAGTCAATGAGAGAGAGAGAGAGAGAGAGAGAGAGAGAGAGAGAGAGAGAGAGAGAGAGAGGTTAAAATTTGAAGCACCTATATTTGTATCTGGCAAATTTATTTTCATTTTACGACCTTCATATGGGAATAATTATACAACATTTTGTTAAAAAAGTATGTCCCTCCAGGCATGTTTTAGGAAGGTATACAATGAACATTCGTCAACTCTAAACATATTGTTGACATTATTGCAAATCTTAATTGAAGTTACTCTCAAGTTCTCCGTGCTGCGTACAACATACAGTAGTGTAAGCGGTTGGAGTGATTGTACAGCCACAATCAATTATCCACCGACACTTTCCTTCCATCGTAGTAAAGATCTTGGTAATAAAGAACAACACATGTATGATTTTGCAGCATCTCATAATAATAATTGAGGGGGTTGGGTTGACATAAGGTGTTGTTGTATGATTATATTTTGATATGATACTGATATATTTGCACAATGGAAGGAAAGTGTTGGTGGTTATTTGATTGTGGTTGTACTTAGTTTGGTTCCTCCCTAATCTCCTTCTATAATAATTCAATTATAAATATTTGCATACAAAATTATAGATGTCTCTTGAACATTGACGGTCTTTTTGATATTTCGTCTAGTAGACATTTCCCTGTTTACTCTTGAACAATCTTTATATTATTTCCCTGCGTGGACTTCAAAATTTCCTAAAAAGAAAGATTTTCCTGCACCTGGCAACATTGGGATATAAGTAACTTGTAGCCCTTCCAACGGCGCTCCCTTCTTGTTTGTTTTGATTTTAATATAAGTTGCGGGGATAAAAATTATATTGTACAGCCACAGTCAAATAACCACCGACACTTTCCTTCCATTGTGCAAATATGTCAGTATCATATCAAAATATAATCATACAACAACACCTTACGTCAACTCAACCCTTCTCATTTATTATTATTATCATGAGGTGCTGCAAAATCATACACGTGTTGTTCTTTATTACCAAGATATTTACTACGATGGAAGGAAAGTGTCGGTGGATATTTGATTGTGGCTGTACATCTTTCACTAATAATATAATGAGAATTATAATGATGTAATGATGATAATGTTCAGTCAGAGAAGGCTAGGCTATTCATCTTTTAAACGTTATTGAATTTCTTTGCTGTCAGGTTCGGTTAGAGGGAGTGGTCGATGGAGAAGAACCTTTTCCTTTTACTCTATTATATTGACCTTGACATTTGAATACTTGTTAGCATTGCTGTATCAAAAATCCTAGCAGGGAGCGGTGGATCTAATGCTGTTTGAAAGTCCTTTGTATTCCTTTGTTTTTGTTTTTTTTTTGTATTCCAAGTATTCCTTTGTATTCCTTGTATTTCTAGGTATCTCCTGGATTCTTTTGTATTCCTTGTATTCCTAGGTATCTCCTGAATTATTTTGTATTCCTTTGTATTCATTGTATTCCTAGGTATCTCCTAAATTCTTTTGTATTCTTTGTATTTCTTTGTATTCCTCTGTAATCCTAGTATTCCTTGTATTCTTAGGTATCCCTCGAATTCCTTTATATTTCTAGTATTCTTTGTATTCAATTGCATTCTCAGTATTCCTTTGTATTCCTAGTATTCATTGTATTCTTAGTATTCCTTGTTTTCCTTATATTGCTTGTATTCCTTTGCATTCTTTGTATTCCTTGTATTCTCTTTATTCTTTGCATTATTTGTATTCCTTTGTAATCCTTGCATTTCTTATAATCTTTGTATTCCTTTGCATTCTTTGTATTGCTCTGTATTTTCCTGGTCCATGTTCCACCTCAGTGTTGTTGTTATCTTCATTAGCCAACAGACGGTACATACACACAGTAATAAGGCTGTAATAGTATCATGTCTTTCAAAGCCTCAACCTTCCTTATATTGTATACAGCACACCTACTCATTCCCTTCACCAGAATACCTCTCTCTCTCTCTCTCTCTCTCTCTCTCTCTCTCTGTATATATGTCTATCTCTCTCTCTATATCTCTCTCTCTCTTTATCTCTCTCTCTCTCTCTCTTTATCTCCTCTCTCTCTCTCTCTCTCTCTCTCTCTCTCTCTCTCTCTCTCTCTCTCTCTCTCTCTCTCTCTCTCTCTCTCTCTCTCTCTCTCTCTCTCTGTGTTTGTGTGAGTGTGTGTGTGTGTGTGTGTGGCTTAATTCCACCATAGGATGTCAGAAAACAGAATCATATCAAATTAACTCAAATACTTGTGTGTGTGTTGATGCCTGGATTAGTTGTGAGGAATCAGAGTTAGGCTACTGCAGATGTGTGTACTGTAAAACCACAATCAAATAACCACCCACACTTTCCTTCCTTCCTTCGTGCAAATAAATTAGTATCATATCAAAATATATTCATACAACACCTTACGTCAACTCAACCCCCTCAATTATTATTATGAGGTGCTGCAATATCATACACGTGTTTTTCTTTATTACCAAGATATTTTACAGCCACAATTAAATATCCACCGACACTTTCCTTCCATCTTAGTAATTTATCTTGGTAATAAAGAACAACACATGTATGATTTTGCAGCACTTGATAATAATAATTGATTGGGATGAGTTGACATAAGGTGTTGTATGAATATATTTTGATTTGATACTGATTTATTTTCCACGATGGACAGGAAAGTGTCGGTGGTTATTTGAGTGTGGCTGTACTGTACAATATTGCCTACGGTTTCACAAATACGACAACAGAAACTCAAAGAACTTATAACCTCTGCCCTATTTCAGTTTGTACCAGTTGCCGTTGTACGAGTAAGTTGAATTTCATGTTGGACAGGACAATGCATTAGGTCGATTACACGTTACTGCTGCTGTTCTCTCTCTCTCTCTCTCTCTCTCTCTCTCTCTCTCTCTCTCTCTCTCTCTCTCCTCTCTCTGTATATATGTCTATCTCTCTCTCTGTATATATGTCTATCTCTCTCTCTCTCTCTCTCATCTTCTCTCTCTCTCTCTCTGTATATATGTCTCTCTCTCTCTCTGTATATATGTCTCTCACTCTCTCTGTATATATGTCTCTCTCTCTCTCTCTCTCTCTCTCTCTCTCTCTCTCTACTCTCTCTTCTCTCTCTCTCTCTCTCATCCCAGACTCAGTGTAGCATTCGGCTTGAGGGAGTAGTACAGTGCTGGTGGTAAATCGAGAGCAACTGATTCCTCCAAACTATTCCCAGTAACGGGGACACCATTATTTTTGTTAATCTGGTTCTGTTTCCTGGCATACTTTGGAGGAATCAAGGTGCACCAGTGTACTAAAGTTATACTCTTTTTAAAATGAGAGTTTTTTCGGGATACGCGTAGAGGCTGGCTGGCATCTCTCAAGGGACACTCACTCTCACACCATTACCAGGAGGGCTGTGTGTGTGTGTGTGTGTGTGTGTGTGTGTGTGTATGTGTGTGTGTGTGTGTGTGTGTGTGTGTATATATATATGTATGTGTGTGTGTGTGTGTGTGTGTGTGTGTGTGTGTGTGTGTGTGTGTGTGTGTGTGTGAGTATATATATATATATATGTATGTGTGTGTGTGTGTGTGTGTGTGTGTATGTGTGTGTATATATATATGTATGTGTGTGTGTGTGTGTGTGTGTGTGTGTGTGTGTGTGTATATATATATATATGTGTGTGTGTGTGTGTGTGTGTGTGTGTGTGTGTGTGTGTGTGAACTTTCTTTAATACAGTCACACGAAGTTAGTTTTGTGAAATTCCAGTATTAAGACTGAATGAGAATATTAGTCCCTTCACTAAACCATAGCCCATGCAGTTAAGGACCTTTGTGATCGTGTATGAAAGCTGATCCTGCAGGCTTCTGATTCCTACTGACTATATAACCACGAAACAAGCTCCTTTCCTATAGGGTGTGTTGTGTGTGTTTCGTGGCAATATTTGAAGGACTCATTTACCTCCAACTTTCTGACTACATCACAGTGTCCCTTAATTAAAAAAAAGGTTCTCTATTTGGTGGACTGGAGCGCCTTGATTCCTCCAAAGCATGACAGGAAACAGGATGAGATTAACACAAATAATGGTGGGCCTGTTACTTGGAATAATTTGGAGGAATCAGTCGCTCATACATACTCGTACAGTCAGGCGGTTAAAAGTCGTGTCGCCATATCTGCCAACTCATCAAGTAACAGCATGGAAATATGTTAATGCTTCAGTGGGTCGTAAACAAAAGAATAAAAAAATATATATTAAATTTTTCCCATGGATATTGTAATTGTGTTGGTGGTGAATGTGTTGGTTTAATGATTATCCTTTATGACATTATCCTTCAAGAAACCAACCAACCAATCAACCAACCGACCAACCAGCCAACCAACCAACCAACCAACCAACCAACCAACCAACCAATCAACCAACCAACCAACCAACCATCCATCCATCCATCCAACCAACCAACCAACCAACCATCCAACCAACCAACCAACCAACCAACCAACCAACCAACCAACCAACCAACCAACCAACCAATCAATCATCCAACTAACCAACCAACCAAACAACCAACCAACCAAACAACCAACCAACCAACCAACCAACCATCCAACCAACCAACCAACCAACCAACTAAACCAACCAACCAACCAACCAACAACTACAGCTTAGGGAAGTACAGTAATCACCACTATTTAGGTTGGTACTGTAAATGTGAAAAGGAAAAGGAAATACGGAAACAGATGGAAAAGTGAGGCGGGGCAAGGAAGATCGATGATAAGGGAGGAGAAAGAAAGGGAAGGGAAAGGACAGAATTGAATAGAAGGGTAAGGAGAGAATATGAGAATGAAAAGGGAGGGAAGGGATTGAAGGGAAGATAGAATAGAATAGAATATGAGACATGGGGAAAGGAAAATAGAAGGGAAGGGAAGGAAAAAAGGAAGCGAAGGGAAGGACAGAGAATAGAATAGAAGGAAAGGTAAGATAAAGGAAAGGAAGGGAGGGGGAGGAGGAGAGAAAGAAAGGAAGGGATAGGATATTTAAGGAAGGGAAAAAAAGAAAAGACAATAGAGGGTACAAGGAAGGGAAGGAAAGGGAATGAAGATAATGGAATGAAGGGAAAAGAAAGGAAGGAAAAGGATGAGACATATAAGGAAGGGAAGGGAAGGAAAGAAGAGAGAAAGAAAAGGAAATGAAGAGAAGACAGGAGAAAGGCAGGAAGGAGAAGGGAAGAGGAAGGAAGGAAGGGAAGGGAGTGAAAGAAGTGAAGAGATGGGACATTTAACTTAAGGAAGGGAAAGGAAGAGAAGAATAACGAATGGAACAGATGGGCCCTGGAATGGGGAGTGGTTCTGGAAGGGTTTCTGGGGCCCTGGAATGGGAGTGGTTCTGGAAGGGTTTCTGGAGCCCTGGAATGGGAGTGGTTCTGGAAGGGTTTCTGGAGCCCTGGAATGGGAGTGGTTCTGGAAGGGTTTCTGGAGCCCTGGAATGGGAGTGGTTCTGGAAGGGTTTCTGGAGCCCTGGAATGGGAGTGGTTCTGGAAGGGTTTCTGGAGCCCGTTTCCAGGCAATTCCAGGAGTCAATTTCTGGAGTCACGAGCTACACTTCCTGCTCAATTTCACACGGGATATTTCACTCGTATTTTTTATCCCTAGACGAGTTTCCGCTGCATACTGGGGGCTATTTGGGCGTGAATCTTGGGCTATTTGGGTGTGAATCTTAGGCTATTTGGGCGTGAATCTTGGGCTATTTGGGCGTGAATCTTGGGCTATTTGGGCGTGAATCTTGGCCTATTTGGGTGTGAATTTCGGGCTATTTGGGCTTAAATTTCGGGCTATTTGGGCGTAAATTTCGGGCTATTTGGGCGTGAATCTTGGCCTAATTGGGCGTAAATCACGGGCTATTTAGGCGCCATCTCGGGTTATTTGGGTGTGAATCTTGGGCTATTTAGGCGTGAATCTTGGCCTATTTGGGCGTGAATTTCGGGCTATTTGGGCGTGAATCTTGGGCTATTTGGGCGTGAATCTTGGGCTATTTGGGCGTGAATCTTGGGCTATTTGGACGCGAATCCTGGGCTATTTCTTGGTCGCTAATTTACAGTCTAATATATTTCTCTGCAAATAATTATGCTATTTAATTTAACTGCTCACATTTTCTTTTTCCTTTTCTTCACAGTTATCACTAATCTATGTTTTTGTCATATACTGTAGTTGGAGATATATTTGAAAGTACAGTCACAGTCAAAAGTCCTGCCGCCTGCATCATCATCACCTTCAAATTGCAGCTGTTGGTGTCTGTAATTTTGGTTGGTATGATTTATTCTGATGACTCATTTTCATTTTATTGATGCAGAACTTTTGATTGCACATAGCCTTTAATTTTCTACACCATTAATACGAACCTCACCGACAAACTTTGAGAATATATCCTTCATCGAAATACAACCCCTCTGTCTACCCCTTCCTTCACCACCCACTGTCTACCCCCTTCCTTCACCACCCACTGTCTACCACTTCCCTCACCACCCACTGTCTACCCCTTCCTTCACCACCCACTATCTTCCCCTTCCTTCACCACCCACTGTCTACCCCTTCCCTTCACCACCCACTGTCTACCCCTTCCCTTCACCACCCACTGTCTACCCCTTCCTTCACCACCCACTGTCTACTCCTTCTTTCACCACCCACTGTCTACTCCTTCCTTCACCACCCACTGTCTACCCCTTCCTTCACCTCCCACTGTCTACTCCTTCTTTCCTTCCTTCCTTCCTGACTGATGGGTAAGAGGGACACAAGGGGCAGGGAGGGACGAGGAGGTGTCTGTGTTGGGTTGGCTGCAAAGTGTACTGACTTGGACTACCCCACACTATTTTCAAAACATCATTTTTTTTTTATTTTTTTTTTTATTTTTTCATTTCAGTATAGAATATAGTGGGTTTGATATACGATGGTGGATATATTCACAATGTTTGTCGGTGAAGTTTATATACTATACAGTACATGCTGTATATTTCTGACTACCCATAGATAATTATGTATATGGCTACCACCTCCAAATAACACAACCTACTTTCTGAACTTAACACTAGGTAGCTTAAGGACCCTACATGTGATCGTGTATGATAATTGGAGGCTTCTGATTCCTCCCGACTATACCACGAAACAAGCTCCTTCCTTATAGGTGGTGTTTCGTGGCAATATTTGAAGGACTCGTTTAGTTTAAAATTTCCGACTACATCACAGGATCCCTTAAAGTCCAGTTATGCTTGAATCTGGGGGCAGTATGCAAGAATATTGGTGGTGTTGATGATGGTGTGGTTACCTATACGATGGCTGTGTTGTTGTCATCGTACCGGTACCACGGCATGGCCCTGGGCATCTTAAACTCCAGTCATGCAATGGTTGAAGAAGCCAAGGTTGAAGGGAAAATAGATGGACGGAATGGATGTAGCAAAATGTGAAACCTGGAAGAGGGAAATACTGTTAAGGAAAGTTGGCTCAGGGGGACTGACTACCAGGGAGAGAGTCAGGGAGAGAGGATGAGCGAAAGTGTGTGAGGGAGAAGGAGGGTGTGAGGGAGGAAGAGTGGAGGAATGGAGGGGGGTGTTAATGAGGGAGGGAGAGAGAGAGAGAGAGAGGGAGTGAGGGATGAAGGACAACCAGAGGAACGAAAGGAGGGAGGGTAGAGGATGCATGGAAGATCCTAGAGAGAGGAAGGGAGGAATGGAGGGTGCTAGAGAGAGAGAGAGAGAGAGAGAGAGAGAGAGAGAGAGAGAGAGAGGGAGGTAGAGATGGAGGGAAGAAGGAATGGAGGGTCCTAGAGAGAGAGAGAGAGAGAGAGAGAGAGAGAGAGAGAGAGAGAGAGAGAGAGAGAGAGAGAGAGAGAGAGGGGGGGGGGGAAAGCAAAGGAAGGGAGGAATGGAGGATGTGGTGTGGTAGACAGTCTGAAACGCAGACAAACCACTCTCTTGGATTGATCTGCCAGCCCTGCTTCTGATAACATGCCCACAGTGTCTTCAAATATATCTATGTATGTATTTCAGATTCTTGCAATGTATGAAATTCACTCTGTTTCTTAAAGGTTGCATGACATTTTATTGATTATGATATTTGTCTTTTGATGCAAATTCCATGAAGGAAGATGTACAGTCGTGGACAATAATAATCATCCATATACAGGTTATGTGTTTTGACTACTTCTCTTTGTTCATTACCTGAGAAACTTTCCGATAAATAGGTTAAATAAATACCATCTTCCAATATACTGCAAGCAACCAATCACTATTCAAACAATAACATCATAATTATGAGAACGTGAAATCATGAGTCAGCAATTGCTTGAGCTTCTCTTATGTGTATTGAAACTAATGTCCACGACTGTACACACTCGATCGTCAAGTACAGTTGATCCACTAGTAACGAGCACAGCATCTGGTGGGTTTGGCGAAATGTGGCGCCATTGTATATATTCCCATAGTGTCCTTATGGCGGATACTATGGCAGGGGTGAGTTTTGTCCATTTATTTAAGGTGGTAATTCGTTTTTGGTACATTGGAGTGCCTTGATTCCTCCAAAGTATGCTAGGAAACAGGACCAGAAGAGCAAAAATAATGGTGTTCTGTTGCCTGGAATAGTTTGGAGGACTCAGTTGCTCCAGAATTACAAACACAAAACTTGCCCCTTTAATACTACTACAAGTCAACAAACACAGTGGTGCCACAATTCACAAAACCCACCTGACTCTGTGTCGTTACTAGTGGAGGCAACTGTATTTATGAAAATTTATAGTTACTGTAATAATCTAGAAAACTATATAAGACTTTCTGGCTCCGTTTTTAGCTTCTCTTGATAGATCATCCTTTAGAATCCATATATCTGTTCAGCCAAGTTTTATGAAAATTTAATGCATTATTATTTTATTTTACTCGT
>JAWQEG010007998.1:0-16647 GCA_033782935.1 Petrolisthes cinctipes
ATATAAGACGAGGGTAGGATAAATCAGTTCAAGCCCAGAATGAAAATAATATAAGTGTAGGGTTAATGGAAGAATTAAGATCAAGGTAAGGACAATGAGCGGCAGGTATAGAGTTTGTGCAGGCCAAGTGAAAGAGGTAGATAAATAAAACAACGTGTGGCAGGGGGCACGGTGTAAGGGTAGGGGCAGGGTGACAAGGGCAGGGGGCGCACGGGGTAGGGGCAGGGGTTCTGTATACTAAACCACAGGCAATTCAATGGTAATATTCTTAGATTCTTAGTAAAACACGAAGAACATGCGTCCAACCGATGGTGTAAAATCCCATACATTAAATCTGCACTGTCTATACTTCTTTCATTCATGGAAACCCGATAGCACACATATATACATACACAAACATACATACAATATACAAATATACAGATACAGACAGACAGACAGACAGACAGACATGCAGGAAACAGGGAACGACTCCTCCAGACGACCCGTAACAAAATTTGCAGTCGCTAATGTCGTCCGCCCCCGGTAAGACGACTAGGGTATATAGCGGGAAGCCTTAGTGCCGAGGCTGTGGGGTCCAGCTGGCACTACCCTCAGTAATTGTCTTTACTAGTGCCGTGTTTTCTTGCCGACGGGTGCCAAATAAAACATACGGGTGCTGGGCAGATGATGCTTTGTTGCCACTTGTCTGAGTTATTGTTGTTCTTGGTGAGGTTTGGGTTTGTTGTTATGGTGTGTGTGTGTGTGTGTGTGTGTGTGTGTGTGTGTGTGTGTGTGTGTGTTATGGTGTGTGTGTGTGTATGTGTGTGTGTGTGTGTGTGTGTGTGTGTGTGTGTGTGTGTGTGTGTGTGTGTGTGTGTTGTAAGCGCTAATATGCGTGTGTACTTGTTTGTGCCGAGGTAAAAGTGGTTGTGAGATGCGTGATAATTATGTTTGTGTACAGTATTTATCGCAAGGTTATGTATAGAGCTGGAGAGACGAAGAATGACAACTTACATGTAAATATTGTATTGGCTACTGACACACACACACACACGGGATGGATGAGAGAAAGAGGTAAAAGAGAAGAGTAGAGTTGAAGGGAAATGGAGAATAGGGGAATAGAAAAAAAGTATAGAAGAGAAGGGAAATGTTAGAGATAGAAATGGGGAGAAGAAATGGGAGAAGAGTGCATGGAAGTGGAAGGAGAATAAGGGTAGACGAGGGAAAGGATGAAAAGGGTAATAAGGGGAGGGTCACCGAGGGGAAGAAAGGGGAGGGAAAAGGACAGGGAAGGGGAGAGTGACAAAGGGGAGAGTGACCGAGGGGGGGAGAGTGACCGAGGGGAGGAGAGTGGCCGAGGGGAGGAGAGTGACCGAGGGGAGGAGAGTGACCGAGGGGAGGAGAGTGGCCGAGGGGAGGAGAGTGGCCGAGGGGAGGAGAGTGGCCGAGGGGAGGAGAGTGGCCGAGGGGAGGAGAGTGGCCGAGGGGAGGAGAGTGGCCGAGGGGAGGAGAGTGACCGACGGACCGAGGGGGAGGGGAGGAAAGTGACCGAGGGGAGGGGAGGAAAGTGACCGAGGGACAGAGGGGAGGGGAGGAGAGTGACCGAGGGGAGGGGAGGAGTGACCGAGGGGAGGAGAGTAAGAGGAGGAGAGTAAGGGGAGGAGAGTGACCGAGGGACCGAGGGGAGGGGAGGAGAGTGACCGAGGGAGGGGGAGGGGGGGGCAAGGGAGTATGGGGTGGGGTGGGGGGGGGGGGGGTGACGCGTAAACACTGTCGCCATGGAAACGTCAAGCTCAGCATCACTTGGCAGAAAATAAGATTAGTGTTTGGGAGCCGAAAATAAGACTAAAAACCCCCTTCGTCACTCACTAACTACCCTTTGCCACTAACTACCCTTTGCCACTCACTAACTACCCTTCGTCACTCACTAACTACCCTTCGTCACTCACTAACTACCCTTCGTCACTCACTAACTACCCTTCGTCACTAACTACCCTTCGTCACTAACTACCCTTTGCCACTAACTACCCTTCGTCACTAACTACCCTTTGCCACTCACTACCCTTTGCCACTCACTAACTACCCTTCGTCACTCACTAACTACCCTTCGTCACTCACTAACTACCCTTCGTCACTCACTAACTACCCTTTGCCACCTTAGTATTGACGAACGGGGGTCTCGTATGATGGCGCTAATCGTCTGTTGTTAGTCCAAGGATAAATAGACATATGTTGATTCTGGATTCCTGATGTTGATTAATCTGTGGACCTCAATGGGGGGTTTCCTTCCGATAATAATATTGTTCGGTGTTAGCCAGAGATTTTTTTTTTTTTTTTTTTTTTTTTTTTTTTTTTTAAGCTGTCAGCCTGTGTTAAAGGGATAGATAGATAGATAAATAGATTGCCTGTGATGTGGGTGGCAGACTGGTTTTCAACTGGCTCTTCTAAATCATTTAAAGAAACAGCCGTCTTCAGTGTATGTGCTGCTTTTTGGTGTCACAGTATTGAGATATCATTATCCCTCTAATTCATCATCACAATCCCCTTACCTAACCTGTAAAGCAAGTGTCATTTGTACCTACCAATCAATCCCTATGCCATCTACTTACTATTCATTCATTCATTCATTCATCCATTCATACACACACACACACACACACACACACACACACACACACACACACACACACACACACACAGTCTACTTACTATTCATTCATCCATTCATACACACACACACATACACACACACACACACACACACACAGAGTCAACTAACTATTCATTCATCCATTCATACACATACACACACACACACACACACAAGTATATATATATTTTGCTCCTCTACTCCCAAGCCTTTAATCTCACTCACATCCTGCCAGCTATTAATCCTGTGTGTCCTACAGAAACAATCACGCATCGCCGGCTTCTCATTAGGTCCTTCCAGCACCTCCCAACAACCACTCTCCTCCTCCTCCTCCTCCTCCTTCCCCGGGCCCTTCTCCTCATTAATTATCCTCCTGTGAGCTTCTCTTGTCACTGGGTGGTGGTGGTGGTGGTGGTGTTGGAAGTGGTAGTGGTGTTGGGAGTGGTAGGGGGTAGTGGTGGTGGTGGTAGTGTTGTTGGTGGTAGTGGTGTTGGTGGTAGTGGTGTTGGTGGTAGTGGTGTTGGTGGTGAAGGTGGTGTTGGTGGTGACGGTGTTGGTGGTGACGGTGTTTGGTGGTGACGGTGGTGGTGGTGGTGGTGATGGTAATAGTGTTGGTGACGGCAATGGTGGTGGTAGTAGTACTGCCAGTGGTAGTAGTGTTGGTAGTAGTAGTGGTGGTGTTACTTGCTATTGATAGTCTGAAAGTCTCATCGATTGTTTTTCTGCCTCTATATCCCCAGTGTATTGTAAATGTATCGAATCTTTTTGCTTTTTTCTCTCTGAAGAAATGCGAGAGTTACCAACTTTAGTCCCCATATGTGTATGTGTATGTGTATGTGTATGTGTATGTGTATGTGTATGTGTGTGTGTGTGTGTGTGTGTGTGTGTGTGTGTGTGTGTGTGTGTGTGTGTGTGTATGTGTGTGTGTGTGTGTGTATGTGTGTGTGTGTGTGTGTGTGTGTGTGTCCGGTTTCAAGTGTGTGTGTTCAATCTATATTTAATTCCCTTCCCTACGATACTCTTTCGATATTCTCTTTTGTCCAACTTTTCTCTCGACTTTGATTCCGTCTGAGTGTCTCCTCCTCCGATGTCTTTTTGTCACTACAGAGTCGCATATATATATACTTTATCTTAATGTTATTTTTTCATTAAGAGTTGTTCTGTTTGTTATTCTTTCCATTACCCACCCACCCTCTTCTCTTTCTAAAATCGCTGTCTCTTCCGTCTATCTAGGCATTTTCCTGTTTTGTGCAAGTATATCTTTCTCTCTCTCTATCTATCTATCTATCTATCTCTATCTATCTATCTATCTATCTATCTCTCTCTATATGAGAATTACAACAGGTTAAATAAAGTGAATGAACAGTAGGATAGCTATCGAGTATTATATATGTGTAGATGAATTTCCAAAACCATAATTCCGGCGTTATGGGTGTGTTTGTTTGAGCTGTTGTCAGTTTCTACGACTCTCCAAGCTCTCACTCTCCCCTCTCCCTACCACTCTATCACTTTTCCCTCTTCCTTCCCTCTTCCTACTACCCCTCACATCCCCTAACTCCATTACCACTGACGCTCATCATATCAATTAATTACCGAATCTCTTACAGGCTCACTCTCTCATTCTCTCTCTCTTCCTCTCTCTCTCTCTCTCTAATGGGGTATCTGTAACCAGTAGCATTAGGCCCTCACCAAAGGCCACACAACCTTGTCGGAACCACAAGATCGGGATGACTCGTCTTGTTATTATTAAGGGACCTTGTGATGTGATGTAGTCAGAAAATCGGAGGTAAACGAGTCCTTCATATATTGACACGAAACACCACCTATAGGTAAGGAGCTTGTTTCATGGCATAGTCAGGAGGAATCAGAAGCCTCCAATTCTAATACACGATCATTGGATTCTTATTTAATGCCGAATGAACAAGAAAAATATAGCATTTGTAGGTAAATTGTTCTCACTTGCAACTCATACATATTCTAGTTTAACTGAGATATATTACCAATGCTGTTACATACTTTAAGTCTCAGTATGTTAGCAAATGTCAGTAGGTTCGATTCTGGTATTACCTCCCAAACGAACATCATTAAAAACAGCATTCAAAGCATTAAAAAACATCATTAAAAAACAGCAATAGCAACATTACAAACAACACTTACTCTTTGTACTGTCCACGAGTAAATTTATTATTCTTTATGTCTTGTGATAACGCCGAGTGAGATGTGCATGACTTAGACCATACGATATTTATATATAGAGGGTTAATATGTGGTCAACAATTAGATATTCTCGGTGTTCCTGAACGACCAACTCACAGCAACATATGTTAATTCGATCGTACTTCACTCCAGTACAGTGTTATATTTATACACCGAAATTATATGCAAGCACCGTATATAATTTCGCGCAGTTAAAAGTACATAAGGTTGGTCAAAATACGAGGGTTTAACATTTCCTGCCCACCCTTCCCATTCCTCCCTCCCTCCCTCCCTCCCTTTAAGACCCACCCGCCCATCCTCCATCCCTACCCCCTCCATCCTGCCTAACCTCACCCATTCCTCTCCCGCCAGTCTGCCCAACCTACCCATTCCTCCACCCCCCCCCCCACTCACCTGGTCTCACCTGGTGCACACTCAGTCTCATTAAGCTACATGATCGGTGGTCGAGCAGGAACGAGAGGGAGGTACTAATGTGTGTGTATGTTGGGAGGGTGGGAGGGAGGGAGGAAAGGTGAGAAGGAGGGAGGGAGGGAGGGAGGAAAGGTGAGAAGGAGGGTGCATGGGAGGCCTGGAGGAAAGGTGAGGAAGGAAGGGGTTACGTAGGAGAAAATGGGAGAAGATGGAGATGAAAGAGGTGGAGAGAAAATAATGAGGGAGAGCTGGAGGAAAGGTAAGGAGGAAGGGAGAGGATGGGAAAGAGGGTTTACATGGGAGAGGATGGGAAAGAGGGTTTACATGGGAGAGGATGGGAAATGGGTGTGTGAAGTTTGGGATGGATGAGGTGGAGAAAAAATGAGGTTTAGAAAGAGTGTGGGAGGGTTCGAAAGATTGGAAGGTATAGGAGATGTGGAATAGCAGGTGGAGGTGTGGAAAGTATGTATGAGAACAGCAGAGGTGAAGGGCATGACAGTTGTGGAAGGAGAGGAGGTATACAGCAGGTGTGGAGGTGATGGGTGTGAAGGCATATAGAGCATTGTACCCCCATCACTAACACCATCATCAACACCTTCATCATCTTCATCATCTCTACCAACTTTATTTTCTCCACTACCACCTTGACTCCCACACTTCTGCCTCCACCAGCCACATCTTCACTCCCACCACAAACTCCCCCACCTCCATCCCTAATCCACCCTGTCTCCCTAACCCATCCTCCACTGACACTATAATCCCAAATACTGAAGAAATCCCCCCTTTCCGTAAATCCCTGCCTCGTTATTAACCCTCGTTATACAGACGCTTCGTTACGCAGCGGTTCGTTGTAAGGGGGGACATGTTATATAGAAATTTCTATATCCAAATTCTGCTTGGTAAACAATAAGTATAATCATCCTTATATTGATATTTCATTTCAAATATTCCATGGAAATGCTTTATAAACTTCAATGGGTACTGGTTTCTTCGTAAATATAATTCTACATGCACTATATAGTTTTAATTCCGTTGCAGTAAATTCTGTACAGACTCAGTTACATAGACATCAAATAAATTACACAGACTTCAGTGATATCAAACTATCAAGAAAAGTGTGCTGATCATAGGTGCACTTGTCTACTTCCATACAACTTTGTTAGACAACGTGTGATATGAAGGACAGGTGAGTAATGTGTAGGGGTGTATATGTACAGTATTTTTCTATATTACGTCATTCAGCAGCACGTATTTTGAGGCTGACTGAGTGATGTGCAGAGGTGCATACTTATTTTTTTATATTCCATCGTCCGGCAGCTTCTGTTTTTGGGCTGCCTGAATGATGGGCAGTGATATACGACTTATTTTTTTAATTTAGTTCGTCCGTCAGCGTGTATTCTGAGACTGGATGAGTGATGTGCAGAGATGCGAACTTTATTCCTATATTTGTTCGTTCGTCATCGTGTGTTTTGAGGCTGACTGAGTGATGGTCAGTGGCGCGTACTACATTAATAAAGGATTACACCGGCAGCACCCGACCCAACCACTAACGAATCCCATTACTGTATTATATATGCACCCGGTAACCAGGCAGTATCGACCATATGCTTCCCTTATTATGGAGTCTCGGCTTCTGCTTCTCCTCCTCCTCCTCCTCCTCCTCCCTCTCTTCCCTCTCCTCCTCCTCATTCTCCTCCTCCCTCTCCTCCTCCTCTTCCTCTTCCTCTTCCTCTTCTTTCTCCTCCTCCTCTTCCAGTTTACCGTGTTTTCCCACATACATTTATTCTTCGTCTGTGCAGCTCCTCCTATTCTCAGTTTTTCTCCTCTATTTTCCTACATTTTCTCTCATACCAAATTTTTTATTAGTCTCGTAGGCGGCTCTTCCGCTTCTCTGACCCTTTCCTCCTCCTCTTCCTCGCTATAATTTCCCCCACACTAGTAGTTCACTTAGCATACTCTTAATTTGTCTTGCAAGGACCGATAAGTTTCACTCTTTATATATTTTCGTCTTCCAACCTTTTTCTTTCTTTCTTTTATTTTTCTTTGTGCTATTCCATCATTCACATTCAAATTCACATCTACATACCCACTCCCACCCATCACCCCTATTCACACACACACACACACACACACACACACAAAAAAAAAAAAAAAAAAACACACACACACACACACACACACACACACACACACACACACACACACACACACACACACACACACACACACACACACACACACACACACACACAAACACACACACCTGCTGCCTCACCCACACCATCGCTCATTAAACCAATCATCTGATCGTTAATCCAGCAAGAGTTTTACGAAGGATGCTCTGAAAACTTGTGCCATTATCTGTGAAATATCCCACGCCCTCAGCTCGACACACGCGACACCAATCTGAAGGCAACCCATTCATCCAAACCACGTCACGAAACAGGACTCCCTTATTACACGTGTTGTTTTGTGGCACAGTTTGGAGGAATCAGTAGCCTCATTTTTACCGACTATACCCACTGCCACGAGTCCAACGTAGGGAGTTGTACTGTAATGATGAAAAATATAGCAAAGGGTGCAAGGATGGGGGCAAGGATTGAAGAATAGGAATGATGGGGTGGAGCATGAGGAAAAAGATGGGGTGGGATACGAGGAGGAAGATGGGGTGGAGAATGAAGAGGAAGATGGGGTGGGATATGAGAGAAAGATGATGGGGTGGAGAATGAAGAGGAAGATGGGGTAGGATATGAGGAGGAAGGTGGGGTGGAGAATGAGGAGGATGGGGTGGGGAATGAGGAAGATGGATTGGGGAATGAGTTAGATGGGACGAAAAATGAGGAAGACGGATTGGGGAATGAGTTAGATGGGACGAAAAATGAGGAAGACGGATTGGGGAATGAGAAAGATGGGGGTAGGGAATGAGAAAGGTGGGGTAGGGAATGAGAAAGAAGAGTGGGTGAGGAATATTCTCCCACCAGCATATATACGAACGTACTCCTATCCCCAACTCCACTCTTCCCGGATATAGTTTCGTTTACCTACAGTCCCTGCCCCACCCACTATCTGTATGCGTTTCTTCAAGCTATCCCCCTTCCTATCTCTCCCTAACCATAAACTCTAATCACCCTAGACCCCTTTCCCAGTTCTCTATCTCTGTTTCTTCTCTGTCTCTTTTCTCTGTCCCTGTTCTCTGTCTCTTCTCTCTCCCTGTTCTGTCTGTGTTTCTGTCCCTGTCCCTTTGTCTGTGTCTTTCTGTGTCCCTGTTCCTGTGTCTGTTTCTGTCTGTCTGTCTATGTATGTCTGTGTGTCTCTCTCCCTGTGTCCACTTTTAACTCTGTTCCCCACGCATCCACTCTCTGTAATCCCTCTACTAGCCTGTACCAATCTCCCGAGGTAAACTCTAACCCTCCTCCACTCTCATAACACCATGTATACCACCCCAGTCCCCTCTACCAGCTCTCTCTCTCTCTCTCTCTCTCTCTCTCTCTCTCTCTCTCTCTCTCTCTCTCTGGCCACTTATTCTCTCTATAACTACATCTCTCTCTCTCTCTCTCTCCTCTCTCTCTCTCTCTCTCTCTCTCTCTCTCTCTCTCTCCTTTATTCTATCTACAGGTCTGGCCACTTTATTCTCTCTATAACTACATTCTCTCTCTCTCTCTCTCTCTCTCTCTCTCCTCTCTCTCTCTCTCTCTCTCTCTCTCTCTCTCTCTCTCTCTCTCTCTCTCTTCTGGCCACTCCAAATAATCAGCACTGGTATTAGTGTCACTCGCTCACACTCATTACGAAAAAAGTACGAGGCCTTATTGCATTTTTACATGTGATCACGCGAGGGTGGACGAACTCAAGGGGATGAAGAGGGAGAGTGGGGGAGAGTGGGGGAGAGTGAGGGAGAGTGGGGGAGAGTGGGGGAGAGTGGGGGGAGAGTGGGGAGAGAGTGGGGGGAGTGTGGGGGGATGGGGGAGAGTGAGGGATGGGGGAGAGTGTGGGGGATAGGGGGGAGTGGGGGATGGGGGAGAGTGGGGGATAGATGAGTGAGATAATGATAAAAGGGATGAAGGAGGGTAAGGGAGGAGAAAGAAAGGAGGGTAAGGGAGGAGAAAGAAAGGAGGGTAAGGAAGGAGAAAGAGAGGACGGTAATAATGAAAGGGTGAGGAAAGAATGGAATGAGAGAAGGAAGAGGGACAGGAAAGGGAAGGATGAAGAAAAGAATGTTGTGATGGAGGAGGAATAGGATATGAAGGAGAGAGATAAGGATATGAAGGAGAGATATAAGGATATGAATGAGAGAAATAATACGAATGAGTGGGAAAGGGATATGAAGGAGAGATATAAGGATATGAATGAGAGAGATAATATGAATGAGAGGGAAAGGGATATGAATGAGAGATAAGGATATGAATGAGAGAGGTAAGGATATGAATGAGAGAGATAAGGATATGAATGAGAGGGAAAATATGAATGAGAGGGAAATGGATATAAAAATAAAGGGAAAAGGACATAAAGAAGAGAGATAAAAATATGAATGAGAGGGAAAGGGATAAAATGGAGAGGGAAAGGGATATGAATGAGAGGGAAAAAGATAAGGCGTCACTGGCATTACTCACTCACCTCACGTCCCTCACTCACCTCCCTCACGCTCTCACTCACTCACTCTCTCACCTTCCCCCCATCGACCGAAGAAGCCAGGCAAGTGTTTGCTAAACCTGATGTGGGACATTAAGCCCTGCAGGTGAAGGCAGAGAATGAAGCGACACTGTACAGTCACTGAACAAACTTCATCTCTTCTTTCAGGTCATGCAGCCATCGTATCAACATACCCTCTTTCACACATGTCAAGGAGCTATCGTAAGGTGACACAACAACAGATCTATTGGTCCTTATAATGTTGTTTAATTAAGCTATGTTAACAACTATTCTACTTGGGTGAAGGAAAGAGTAGCATGACATTTTTTATAATATATTCGTGAGTATGAGTGGTTTTACACAAATGGTTGGAAATTCTACATTAAAATTCCGTACCCTAGTGTGTGAATCACTTGGCGACCTGAAAATACAGTTCCGGTCACTGGCCTCCAACTCACCGACAACCACAAAGGCCCATTAAAACCTGCCTTCGTCTCCAGCTGTACCAAGAAACTGTGCTCGGAACTGTACGTCTTTCATTAGCTTCGGTCGTGCACGTGAAACCCAAGAAAGTCAGGAAAAAGAATGAAAGGAGTCGAAGAGAAAAATAATCTGGATGATATAAGATCTGGTCCCAGTATTTGTATTTTAGTAATGGATGATTCAAGTCGATGAGAGATACACGGGATCATGCAAGCTAGTGGAAAGACACACTATAGCGAATGGTCTCTCTCTCTCTCACACTCACACTCACACTCACACTCACACTCACAAACACACTCACACACACACACACACACGCTCTCACACACACACACACGCTCTCACACACACACACACACACACACACACACACACACACACACACACACACACACACACACACACACACACACACACACACACCCATGATGAAGGGAAGGAGGAGAGAGGGAAGGAAGTTGGATGGAAGAAGGGGGGAAACGGAGAGGGAAGACGGCGATATTGGTGGAAGGAAGTGAGAGAGAACAGAAGGCAGATAAGTGAATTAGAGAATGTAGAAAGGAAAGGAGGGATGCAAAGGTTGTTATTCCTCTTGCTCTTCCTTTTCCATCTTCCTTCCTCTTCTAACTTCCTCTCACTCTACAATCCCCTTCTCCCGGCCCCTTCCAACTTCCTTCTCCCATTCTCTCTCTCCTCCCCCTCCTCCACTCACCCACTCTCATTCAATCTCTCCTCCTCCACTCACCCATCCCATTCCCTCTCTCCTCCTCTTCCTCCTCCACTCACCCACTCCCATTCCCTCTCTCCTCCTCTTCTTCCTCCACTCACCCACTTCCATTCCCTCTCTCCTCTTCTTTTACTCACCGACTCCCATTCCCTCTCTCCTCCTCCGCTCCCAGCTCTCCTCAACTCTCCTCCTCCACTCACCCACTCTTATTCCCTCTCTCCTCCTCCACTCCCAGCTCTCCTCAACTCTCCTCCTCCACTCCCAGCTCTCCTCAACTCTCCTCCTCCACTCCCAGCTCTCCTCAACTCTCCTACTCCACTCCCAGCTCTCCTCAACTCTCCTCCTCCACTCCCAGCTCTCCTCAACTCTCCTACTCCACTCCCAGCTCTCCTCAACTCTCCTCCTCCACTCCCAGCTCTCCTCAACTCTCCTCCTCCACTCCCAGCTCTCCTCAACTCTCCTACTCCACTCCCAGCTCTCCTCAACTCTCCTCCTCACTCCCAGCTCTCCTCAACTCTCCTCCTCCACTCCCAGCTCTCCTCAACTCTCCTACTCCACTCCCAGCTCTCCTACTCCACTCCCAGCTCTCCTACTCCACTCTCAGCTCTCCTCAACTCTCCTACTCCACTCTCAGCTCTCCTCAAACTCTCCTCCTCCACTCCCAGCTCTCCTCAACTCTCCTACTCCCAGCTCTCCTCAACTCTCCTCCTCCAATTACCCACTTCTATCCCTCTCTCCTCCTCCACTCCCAGCTCTCCTCAACTCTCCTCCTCCACTCCCAGCTCTCCTCAACTCTCCTACTCCACTCCCAGCTCTCCTCAACTCTCCTCCTCCACTCCCAGCTCTCCTCAACTCTCCTACTCCACTCCCAGCTCTCCTCAACTCTCCTCCTCCACTCCCAGCTCTCCTCAACTCTCTCCTCCACTCCCAGCTCTCCTCAACTCTCCTACTCCACTCCCAGCTCTCCTACTCCACTCTCAGCTCTCCTCCACTCCCAGCTCTCCTCAACTCTCCTCCTCCACTCCCAGCTCTCCTCAACTCTCCTACTCCCAGCTCTCCTCAACTCTCCTCCTCCAATTACCCACTTCTATTCCCTCTCCTCCTCCTCCACTGCCAGCTCTCCTCCTCCACTCCCAGCTCTCCTCATTTCCATTAAGTTGCCGGGTCCTTTGTCCCGGTATTAAACACGTCCACGGTCTGCACGGTACCACACGCACCCGTCTTAAATCGCTATTCGTGATGGGCACAGCGAGCACAGGCCAGTCACGAGGACCGATAGGGCGCGTGCTGGGCTGGCGTGTCGATGACGGGGCGTGGTGGGGGCGTGGAGGTGGTGGTGGGGGCGTGGTGGGGGCGTGGAGGGTGGTGGTGGGGGTGTGGAGTGTGGTGGGTGATTATGAGGGTAGTAGTGGTAGTGGTGGTGAGTGATATAAAGGTGGTAGTGGTTGTGGTGGTGAGTGATATAAAGGTGGTAGTGGTAGTGGTAGTGGTGGTAGTAGTAGTGGTAGTGGTGGTGGTGGTGGGTGATATGAAGGTTTTAGGTTGTGGGTGATGTGGGCAGTGTTCGTGGGTAGTTGTAAAAGAGGGCAGGGGAAGGATGGGGTAGGTGGTATGGGTAGAGGGGGTAGGTGGTACAGGCGTGTGACCGAGGCTAAACCGATGATATATCCAACATTCACCAGCTGGATTCATGCAAGCAAATGGGTGGCGTGGGGTGAAGGGAAAGGGTGAGGGGAAAGGGGTGAGGGGAAAAGGTTGGGGTGTGGCTGGGGAGGAAAGGAAGGGTGGGAAGAAGAGTGGGGGGTGGCTGGGAGGAGGGGAAGGGTGGAAGAGTAGCCTGGAGGAAGGGGAGGGTAGAAGGATGGCTGGATGGAGGAGGGAAGGTTAGGGGGTGGCTGGAGAGGGAAAGGGTGGGGGTGGCAGGGAGGGGGGGAAGGGTGAGGGATGGTAGGGTGAGGGATGGCGGGGGGGGGGCGGATAGCAGGGGAGGGATGGTAGGGTGGGGGGTGGCTAGGAAGGGGGGAAAGAGTGGGTGGCTGGGATGGAGGAGTGACTGGGAGGCAGGAGGGGTCGAGGAAGGAGGGGCTCGAGGAAGGGGTGGCTGGGAGGAAGGGGTTCTAGTTAGGTGGGATCGAGGAGGGGGAGGGATAGCAGGGAGTAGGGGGAGGGGATAGAAGGGAGTAGGGGGGGGGGGGTGGCAAGAAGATCTAAGTACATTTAGCCTAAAGAGAATCAATGTTTCGACAACCTGGTAGGCTTCCGATTCTCCAACATGCACCACAACCAACAGAATGGTATATAGGCAACATGTAGAGACTGAAGGAAACAGGAGCCTCCATTTTCACCTACATCCGCCTCCCCCCTCTTTCAATTCCAAAGCATCTTCACATCGAGTTGTGTGTTTCCCATGAGGCCCCCTTCCCTGGCCAAGTCATAAACATGTGACAGATCGCGTTCTTACGACCAACTAATATTCTACCTGCCAAGCTAACAGTTTTTTTTAGTTACACCCTCTCCGTGCCAAATTATGCGTGTAAATTGAAAAGTTGAATTTAACGGCCCTGAAGCAGCTCTTGAAGGAAAACATTTTGGGTTTGAAAAAGAGAGAGTTTACATGGCAGCATTTTGTGCATGTGATGACTAGCGTGTGTAATGTGCTGACTGAAATATTAGGTGAAGTTCTTGAGTTATAGAATTTTGAGAGAGAGAGAGAGAGAGAGAGAGAGAGAGAGAGAGAGAGAGAGAGAGAGAGAGAGAGAGAGAGAGAGGATCAATACATATATGAATTAACCAAAATATCTCACTTTACTTCCATTAACATCATATTTGTATTCCGAGTCACTTCTATCATCCTCATCACCGTGTTCCTTCCTTCCTACCCGAGTGTTCCCCGCATCTCACTAATAATTGTATCCACCCTTTCATCCCTTGCTTGCCAATTCCCCATCCATGACAACAAACTCTTGCCCTTCGCCCTCAAATCGCAATTCTTAACAGTGGTACAGTTGGCGAAATTGGAAAGTCTACGCATTCCTCCAAACTGTGTCATAAAACCTCACCTCTACCTAAAAGATACTGTTTCGTGGCTTATTTTGTGGGAATCAATGGCCTTCACTTCATCAAGAAAAATAAAGGCCCCATATAAGCCCTCATCTCCCCTATCTTTCCCTTCCCTTCGATTCCCTTCCCTTCTCTTCTCTTCCATTCCCTTCCCTTCCCTTTCCTTCTCGTCCCTCACCTTCATTTCTACTTAATTAATCCTTCCCTCACCCGTCATTCACAACAACACAGAAATAAACTCCTTTACCCTCACCCTTCCTCACCTGCCCTCATCCCAACTATAATCCCAACCCATACAGCCACACCCTCATTCCCCTCATTCTCTATCACGACCCCCTTCTGTCTACACCCATTTAGTTACATATTTCTATCCCTTCCTACCCTACACCTCCCCTATACGCACGCCCACCTATCCTCCCCTTACCCTCCCCCCAACTCACGCCCATCTACCCTCCCCAAACTCACGCCCATCTACCCTCCCCCCGACTCACACCCATCTACCCTCCTCCCGACTCACGCCTACCTATCCTCTCCCTACCCTCCCCCCAACTCACGCCCATCTACCCTTCCCCCCAACTCACACCCATCTACCCTCCCCCCAACTCACGCCCACCTACCCTCCCCCCTACTCACGCCCACCTACCCTCCCCCAACTCACGCCCATCTACCCTCCCCCCGACTCACACCCATCTACCCTCCCCCCTACTCACGCCCATCTACCCCTTCTCCCGACTCACGCCCACCTATCCTCCCCCTACCCTCCCCCCAACTCACGCCCATCTACCCTCCCCCCGACTCACACCCATCTACCCTCCTCCCGACTCACGCCTACCTACCCTCTCCCTACCCTCCACCCAACTCACGCCCATCTACCCTTCCTCCTACTCACGCCCACCCACCTTCCCCCCAACTCACGCCCCACCTACCCTCCCCCTCAACTCACGCCCACCTACCCTCCCCCCCGACTCACGCCCACGTACCCCCACTATACAGGCAATAAGGGGTGGGGGCTTAGAGGATTAATGTAGCGGGCATAAGGTTGGCGGCGTTAATGAGGACTCCATGTGCAATCGACCGTATGGCGTTTTTATCTCTGTCTTGCCGAGTCTCTCTTTCTCCCCCTCTCTTTTCTCCCCTATCTCTCTCTCTCTCCCTTTCCCTCTCTTCCCCCCCCCCTCTCTCTCTCTCTCTTCTCCTTCCCCCCTCTCTCTCTCTCTCTCTCTCTCTCTCCTCTCTCTCTCTCTCTCTCTCTCTCTCTCTCTCTCTCTCCTCTCTCTCTCTCTCTCTCTCTCTCTCTCTCTCTCTCTCTCTCTCTCTCTCTCTCTCTCTCTCCTCTCTCTCTCTCTCTCTCTCTCTCTCTCTCTCTCTCTCTCTCTCTCTTTTCTCCCCTATCTCTCTCTCTTCCTCCTTCCCCCCCTCTCTCTCTCTCTCTCTCTCTCTCTCCCTCTCTTCCCCCCCCCTCTCTCTCTCTCTCTTTTCTCCCCTATCTCTCTCTCTTCCTTCTTTCCCCCCCCCCCCCTCTCTCTCTCTCTCTCTGTCATAACAATCTTTTCATCTACTTACACTTCTTTTCTTCTATTCCCGTTCTCATTTATTTCTTTCTCCGGCTGGCTCATAACTTTACCACCCAATTACCTCTATCTATTCATCTATTTTTCACGCCACACTGTTCGCCTCCACTTCAGGCTATCGGGACGAGGGAAAAAAGAGAAAACCCGAGAAAGAGGGGGAAGAGAGAGAAAAGGAAGGGAGAAAAGATAACTGTGGATCAGATTAAAAAAAAAAAAAAAAAAAAAAAAAAAAAAATGGGAAAATGCATAACCAACGTGAATTCGAAGCCTGTGGGAAAATGGTCTTAATGAAACCTTTTTAACACTCGCAAAAAAAAAAAAACATATATATAGAATACTGGTTTTAGAGCGCTGTTTGAACTTTGTGCCATTTTCTAAGAAGGTAGACTTTACGATATTCTTCTCAGTAGCATGTATTAATTAAAGGGATTAGTAGAGTTTTGGTACATTTTAGTTCCTTGATTCCTCCCAAGCAGCCTAGCTATGCCTGAGGAAACAGGACTAGATTAACAAAAATAATGGTTGTTGTTGTTGTTGTTTAAAAAAAAAAAAAAAAAAAAAAAAATAATGGTTGTTGTCTTTAATAGTTTGGAGGAATGCGTTGCTCCAGATTTACCAGCAGTGTACTAACCCCATTAAAAATTTGTATAACAGATGTAATATTGGAAACGGGTTCTTCACTACCACCCCACATGTTGAATAAGAGGGAAATACAGTGTTGGCAAGTCTGGAGCAAATGATTCAACCCAACTATTCCAAGCAACAGAACACCATTATCTTTGTCCTCCTGTTTAATGGGATACTTTGGAGGAATCAAGGCACTCACTCCAATGTAACAAAAGTGAATTGTCCCCTTAAGAAGTTACTACACAACCGTTAACAAATCAGGCAAAAATATAGACAATACAAATAAATGGATA
>JAWQEG010007999.1:2500-32500 GCA_033782935.1 Petrolisthes cinctipes
TTATTCATTTGTGTGGTGTGTGTGTGTGTGTGTGTTGGATACTATTATTATTCATTTTGTGTGTGTGTGTGTGTGTGTTGTATACTCTTATTATTCATTTGTGGTGTGTGTGTGTGTGTGTGTATGTGTGGATACTATTATTATTTGTGTGTGTGTTGTGTGTGTGTTGTATACTATTATTATTCATTTGTGTGTGTGTGTGTGTATGTGTGTATGTTGGATACTATTATTATTTGTGTTGTGTGTGTGTGTATGTGTGTGTGTTGGATACTATTATTATTATTTGTGTGTGTGTGTGTGTGTGTGTGTGTGTGTGTGTGTGTGTGTGTTACTATCATTTATTTGTATGTATATGTGTGTGTGTGTGTGTACTATTATTAATGTTTTGTTTTGTGTGTGTTACTATTATTCATTTGTGTGTGTGTGTGTGTTACTATAATTTATTTCTATCATTTATTTGTATATATGTGTGTGTGTGTGTGTGTGTGTGTGTGTGTGTGTGTGTGTGTGTGTGTGTGTGTGTTGTATACTTTTATTAATTTTTTTGTTTTGTGTGTGTGTTACTATTATTCATTGGTGTGTATGTGTGTGTTACTATCATTTATTTATATATATGTGTGTGTGTGTGAGAGAGGGAAGTGGGAGGGGGAGAAGATAGATAGATGTAGGCATATTATATTATTATCTAGCACTTTACATACAAGTATCTACCAGTCTTGTACTAACGCATCCCTTTCTATTTCTCTTTTCCAACAGCAATTTGCATCGCTGTTCAGTGGCTTATATATGACACGACTTCAGAGGCCAATCCCGAAGAAGGTGCTTTGAAAGATGGACAAACCCTCTATACTCCCGACCAGTATGAAGCTGTTGAATATTACGATGTCCAAAATGAGTTGATGAAGACGACAGGCAGCAGAAGAAGAATCGACAACAACAGCAGCAGCAATGATGATCCCAATGTTAGAGTAACTAGCGGGGGATACCAAGGCAGAAGATATAACTATAATTACACATATGGTGGTGGGGGGTCGTGGTGGTGGTGATAGTGACCGTAGGACAAAGTGGTGGTAGTAGTGGTGGTAGTGGTGGTGGTCGTGGTGGTGGATATACCTATACATATGGTAGTCAAAGTGGTGGTGATGGTGATGGTGGTGATGGTGAAGGTCGTAGAGGTGATGGGTATAATTATTCAAGTAGTTATGGAGGCACTGGACAAACAAGAGATGGGTATGATTCAGATGGTAATTATCAAGGAGGAGGATATTCTTATACTTATAGGCCATCGACTGGTGGTGGTGGTGGTGAAGGAGGTGGATATGGTGGTGGTGAAGGTGGAGGGTATTGGTGGTGGTGGTGGAGAAGGTGGAAGCTTTGGAGGGTGGTGGTGGTGGAGGATATGGTGGTGGAGAAGGTGGAAGCTTTGGAGGTGGTGGAGATGGGGGTAGTTATGGTGGTGAAGGAGGTGGTTATGGTGGTGGTGGAGATGGGGGTAGTCTATGGTGTGGTGGGTGGAGGGTTTATGGTGGTGGAGAAAGTGGAAGTTATGGTGGTGGTGATGGTGGAGGCGGTGGAGGATACGGGGTGGTGTGAGAAAGTGGAAGCTATGGAGGTGGTGGTGGTGGAGGATACGGTGGTGGAGAAAGTGGAAGCTACGGAGGTGGAGATGGGGGTAGTTATGGTGGTGGTAGAGATCGTGGTGATGGTGATAGTGACCGTAGACAAAGTGGTGGTAGTAGTGGTGGTAGTGGTGTTGGTCGTGGTGGTGGATATACCTATACATATGGTAGTCAAAGTGGTGGTGATGGTGGTGTTGGTGGAGGATACGGTGGAGTGTGAGGAGGTGGCGTTGGTGGAGGATACGGTGGTGGAGAAAGTGGAAGCTACGGTGGAGGTGGAGGAGGTGGCGTTGGTGGAGGATACGGTGGTGGAGAAAGTGGAAGCTACGGTGGAGGTGGAGGAGGTTATGGGTGGTGGAGAAAGTGGAAGCTACGGTGGAGGAGGTGGAGGTGGTTATGGTGGCGGAGAAAGTGGAAGCTACGGTGGTGGAGGTGGAGGTGGTTATGGTGGTGGAGAAAGTGGAAGCTACGGTGGAGGTGGAGGAGGTGGTGGAGGTGGATCATCTTCTCTACCACAAGTACAGCCTCGTCCACCTCAAGGCTACCCTGGGTCTGATGGAGAGGATTGTGGTGGTGGTGATTGCAGTGTCGGTGGCTGCAAGTGTATCGGAGAAAAAGGAGCAAGGGTAAGTAGAGCTCAATAATAAAACACTCTTGTTGAGAAGGGGATAGTATTTTGTTTTCTTATTTACTAAAGGATAGATTCTCTTGTTGGTGAATAAATGTATCTCATCATCCACATATGGGTATCTCAAACAATTTACTGTGTAATGTTTTCACGTTCACATATGATGTTATTGTTTTAAGTAGTGTGTAGCTGCTTGTATTAAATTAAAAGATGGTAGTTAACGTGTGTGTGTGTGTGTTATTGTTTTAAGTAGTGTGAAGCTGCTTGTATTAAATTAAAAGATGGTAGTTAACGTGTGTGTGTGTGTGTGTGTTATTGTTTTAAGTAGTGTGAAGCTGCTTGTATTAAATTAAAAGATGGTAGTTAACCTATTTATTGGAAAGTTTATCATCTAAGGAACAGAGGGAAGCTGTCAAACTCTTACGTGAGTTACTCTATATGGATGATTATATTTAACCACGACTGTAATTACTGGTGGTGTAATAAGGGTAATGAGGCTTTATTTTAATGTACACAGATTCATGAAAAATTATATAATTAACAAAGGATTACTGTACTTATCTATATAAATATTTCTTACAGTACAGTACAGTATTATTTACTTTGATGTATGCAGGGTTCTCCAGGGCGGCCAGGTCCCCAAGGAGAGAAAGGTCAGCAAGGGTTTCAAGGCGTGGAAGGCATCCTGGGACCTAAGGGAATTAAAGGAGAACCAGGACCTCAGGGACCAACAGGACCTAAGGGTGACAGAGTAAGTCTCAAGTATTAATTCACTAAAAAATAATTTTTTTGGATATTCGATGATTTTTTTGACTTTATAAACAAGTAGAAGAGGAATGGGTATTTATTGAAAGAATTACCGTTTTGCAGCAGTGTTGCCAGATCCGGCTGGGTCCCAGTATTTTACCCCTGTCATTTATTGTACTTTATCACGATTATTTCCCGGTAGTTTGCCCAGGTTAGGTCCCGGTAGTCTGATACCTGCTTCATATTAATTTCTATGTTGTATTAAGAAAATTACCTGCTTCATATTAATTTCTATGTAATATTTATCATCAATACTACTTCACTGTGGATTTTTTAATGTACAGTATTTGATTTGAATATGTCACCTTTTGTTAATCTCACTCCTAAACTACAGTACATAATTATATACTTGAATTTATTTCCAGGGCAAGATGGGTCTGAATGGTTTCCCAGGTATTAATGGCATACCAGGTATTCCCGGCCCTCCTGGTCCCACTGGTCGAGCTGGACTTGATGGTTGTAATGGTACTGATGTAAGTAACCCCAAGTGAATTACAACATCTTCACTAACATCTTGACTACCCCTGTTTAATAGTGGTGTTACATTGCGCCATAACAATATATACACTTTACATTATATATTAAATTAAACTCACTTTTTATGAGTAATGATCATTCACTATTGTTATACTAGGCCTAATCTATTTCAGGTAAATCTTTTGTCTATAACTGTATTAATGGGTGTGTGGGAGTAGGGGGACAGGCTTGGGGTGGGTAGAAAGCCTGTCCTCTATTCCCACTCCCCCCCTAACCCTCCCCCCCCCCCCAAAGCCTGTCCTCTACTCCCGCACCCCCCTAAATCCCCCCAAGCCTGTCCCCCTACTCCCGCACCCCCCAAACCTCCCCCAAGCCTGTCCCACTACTCCCGCACCCCCCAAACCTCCCCCAAGCCTGTCCCTTACTCCTGCACCCCCCAAAACCCCCCCAAGCCTGTCCCCTACTCACGCACCCCCCAAGCCTGTCCCCCTACTCCTGCACACTCTTAATTCCAATATGAGAGGACTATATATTATAAGGGTGTAATTGATTCATTGTATTATATTATATATGGTTTAATATATAAATAACATTTAATATTACATTATAGTGTATTATAGATTGGTTACTATGACACAGGGTGGTTCAGGTATACCTGGTAGACCAGGACCACCAGGACCAAGAGGATTTCGTGGTCCAGAAGGTGTTCAAGGGTTCAAGGGTGAACCAGCCATTGGTCCATGTACAACTTCTAAGGGTGAGAAAGGTGAACCTGGTCGTTATGGTAGACAAGGACCACAAGGACCACCTGGACTTCCTGGACCAATGGGTGAAGATGGATTCAAGGGACTTGATGGATTAAAGGTAAACTTTCTTTTTCTATGAAAAATTACTAAAGTTGTACATTTTCATGTTGTTATATAATATCATGATCAAGTTATCAAGTTTGACTAAGTATCATTATGATATATAAACCCAAAATTATTTTCTTTTTACAGTATAAGGTATTGTCACAAGATTATCAAATAGGGAGTCATATTATCAATGCAGTTAATATGCTTTATTTTAAGACTTGTCCTAATGCCATGTCCTGTACTGTATGTTGTGTAAATATTATATTCTGTTAGTGATATGCTTTGTCTAGACACTAAGCAGTAGATATATATATATATAGTACATCTTATTATTACTTTATACCAACAGGGAGATCAAGGTTATCCTGGAGGCAAGGGAGAGAAAGGTGCAATGGGACTCGCATTTGAAGGTCAGAAAGGAGAGAAAGGTGTGAGGGGTCAGAAAGGAGAGCCCTTCTTATGCAAGCCCAGTGAATTTACTTCTAACTGCAATATTACATATATCAATGGAAGCAAGGTTTGTATTATTGAAAGTCTTTCTCCACTATAAAGACTGAAATTTGTTTATTTGTTGTCATATACTGCTACAAGTACCACACTATTGACTATTTCTGTAATGTTAATTTAGCAAATTTTAGCTTTATTTAAGTTATGAAAGGAGAACTGAGTCATAATAAAACAATAATGATGAATGATGAAATTGAATGACTCTTAACTGCCAATTTCCTTCTCAATTTATAGTTACTGATGAAGATATTTGAGGTATGATATCTAATTTACTTTGTAGGGTGATAAAGGTAACCCAGGACTACCAGGACTTCAGGGAAACAAGGGTAGCAAAGGTGACCGAGGCAGTACAGGACTCCCAGGTCAGAGAGGTCCCGTTGGTGAGAAGGGTCTGCCAGGCTTCCCAGGACCCCAAGTAAGTAGTAAAGTATTAAGATGTTGTTGTTGTTGTTGTTGTTGTTGCGGAAGTTCCTCAAGCTGTCTAGCCGAGCAGCCCCGAGCTCATTTAAGTAAAACAAAACAATATACTGTACACTTTTTTTTTAAAGGTGTACAGTACATTTACATTTACATTTCTTTACATTTTATTTTCCTCTACAGTACTAAACAATGTGAGGACCAAAGGTAAGAAGCCTACTCAATATTCTCACCTGTGAAATAAAAAGTGAAAGAAGTCCAAAATCATGTCCACTTTTATGAAATTCAGAATAGAGTATAGTGTTAAAGGCTGGGGAGTTAGTTTAACCTCAGGAATGGTATATATAATAATTGATCATTCTATTTAAAATAATTAAAACGGATCCCAGTTCTACTTAGGATATTACTTTAATACACTCTGTAAGTTATGTATTATGTACAATATTATAGCTACAAGTAGGAAGTAAGATACAATACTTTTACACCACTTTGAAATATACTGTACTGTATAGTATTTGGGATTTAACAGTATAAGAAGAAACATACATTATTTTATTATATATTTGGGATTTAACAGTATAGGAGGAAACATACATTATTTTATTATATATTTGGGATTTAACAATGTAGGAAGAAACATGCCTTCAACCATTTTGTCCTAAGGGTCGAGAAGGCTTCCCCGGTCCGCCTGGTCCTGCTGGATACAAGGGTGATAGAGGACCTGATGGACTGGATGGACTCCCTGGACTGAGAGGTCTAAAAGGTGAAAGTGGGGCTTTTGGTCGTGATGGTGGCAAGGGTGACCGGGGCCCTCCTGGACCCTCGGTGGTGAGTAGAATGGAACCATGTCATTTTTGTATTCTATTTCATGCATGTTCACTGCGTCCACCACAAGCAAGTTGGAGAGAAGGAAACTAGAAATAACTCGGTCTTGGCTGTACACTCACTTTTATTTACATTCGCATGCTAACCATACTTTAGTATTTCAGGTCTTAGTGCGGTTTTAACTAAACCTCAGCTGCATAGTTCAACATTGTTGTATTGTTACTGAGTATGCAAACAATATTTATGTTGAGTGATGGACTATACAAGCCCTACTTGTACCTCTAACCTCACTAAGACACAACACAACAGACAGTTTGTAGCTGCAGTGTCTAATTCAATTAATTTATAGTACTGCATGGATATGGTTTTACCATATATATATATATATTGTGTATATACAGTACAGTATATATACAGTATATTTGGTTTGTGTTCATGAATATCCATTAAAAGACACATGTTTTTGGTCATAAAATTATTATGTTACTTTGAAGATTTAGCAGTATCTGATGTGAAGATACACTACAGTGTGGGTGTGATGCAGGGTGGGGAGCAGGGGCCACCAGGACCAAAGGGACTCCAAGGACCTCCTGGTCCAAGAGGGAAGGATGGCATTGATGGACTTCCAGGCGCACGTGGACCTCCAGGATTTTCAGGAGGGCCCGGCCAAGCTGGCACCCCAGGCAGGGAAGGACCACCTGGTGTCAAAGGAGGAAAAGGAGATGGTGGAATACCTGGTGAGTAACCTACTACATGTGTGTGTGTGTGTGGGGGGGGGGGGGGGAGAAATATTATTATGATTTATGCTGCAAATGAATGTACAGTATGGAATTTTGTATTGGAGTGATATATGTGTGATATACAGGACAGTATTGTGTAGTGTGTTATACAGTATGGAATTTTGTATTGGAGTTATACTGTATGTGTGATATACTGTACAGTATTGTGTAGAGCTTTACTCTAGAGTTTTAAAGTTGTTCACAACTTGCTGAATTTGTGTTAAATGAATTGGGATGGTTCTTAAGAATTGACTTTCAGTGTATTAGGTTTTTCGTGATATTCATAATTAATTAAAATGCATTGTGATTTATAAATACCATGTTTTCTTACTAGGGAAGAGTTTCATCTTGGTTAGTTTTTCTTTTATGTGTTGTAAGAGAATTGTTGTACTGTATTTCCTATGTTACATTTTTTTTTATATTTTAAGCATTGTATCGTCATGGCACACAATATTTCCCTCAGTTTACACTGATGTCATTCCTCTCTCTACCCTAAGGTCGAGTGGGACCCCAAGGTCCACCTGGACTTCCTGGTGAGAGAGGTATTTCTGGTCGTCAAGGACCAAAGGGCAATCAGTGTGTCTCCATTCCGGTGAGATTCTCATTAATTTAAATGAGTATTCATGGTGACAAAGAATCTATGTTTTTTCCTCATAATACAGAAAGGTATAGTAAAATGTTCATAATATCATTTTGTAGATTTAACAGTAAAGTATTTGTATTTGTTGTTTTTGAGACAATTGTTTACATATAGATTTGTTTGGTTGTAGGGTGAACCAGGTGAAGATGGAAGACCTGGCCGTGATGGTTTATCAGGGTCCAGGGGTTCACCAGGACCTGAAGGACCACGAGGCATTCCTGGTGATAGTATTGGTGGTACACCAGGCACTCCAGGAGACCCAGGTGACATAGGAGCACGGGGACTAACTGGTAACCCCGGCATGGATGGTATTCCAGGTAAACATATTAATAAGGAATTTTTTATTGATTTATATACTGTACATTTATAGCTGTTTTTGTTTATCTCATGATGTTATATGTACACTCACAATCCAAAATTAGTATCCAGGTCTTGTTGAAGTTTCAAATAATTTGTCATACGAGTGAACCACTTACAATGCTTATACTGTTTCATATTTGCTTGAGCTCTCTTGATACTCCATCAGGCTATTCAAAGAAAGCCGGGATACTTATTTTGGATTGTGAGTACAGTATACAGTTCAAATGTATTAGAAACCAGATTGTAGGAATAGAGGGACAGGCTTGTCCCTCTACTCCCGCACCCCCCAAAACCCCCCCGACCCCCCAAGCCTGTCCCCCTACTCCCGCACCCCCCAAAACCCCCCCGACCCCCCCTCCCCACCCTCTGAAACCCCCGACCCCCCCTCCCCACCCCCCCAAGCCTGTCCCCCTATTCCCGTACCCCCCATAACCCCCCCGCACCCCCCAGTCCCCAAGACTGTCCCCCTATTCCCGCACCCCCTTAAACTGTTACTTTGGATTAACAGGACGTAATGGTCTGAAGGGAGATGTTGGTAGAGACTGTGACTGTGGTGAGTGTGAGAAGGGAGTAAAGGGAGAGATTGGACCTGAGGGTTTGCCAGGTCTTCTTGGCCCAAGAGGTCCACCAGGTGGTCGTGGTTACCCAGGGGAACGAGGTGAAGATGGACGACCTGGTGTTCCTGGATTCCCTGGGAAGGAGGTAATTAAGCAAGTTATTCTATTTGTATTCCCATGATACAACACAAAGTTTAATACCAAGGGCTTACGTATTATGAAAATTATACAAAGTAAATACAAGTACAGTATATAAATACAAATATGAGTATAAATAGCTTTTCCCCACAGGATAGATGGAATGCTCTTATTACAATCCTAAACTTTACCCTTAAGTTTTGTGAAATATATGCAGTTTATAATGGTATTAATAAAGTTAACTCACAATTTCTTCTTAAAATGTTACAAGATGAACTGGCTTTGTGGACTGTTTTATGGTGAAACATTTGCCATAACCTGTACCAGTATAGTAGGTACTACTGCTTGTCTTGTGTAGGGTCTGCCAGGAGTTGCAGGGATAAATGGTCAGAAAGGTGGTAAAGGAGAAGCAGCCTTTGCATACCCAGGCGCACCAGGTCCTAAAGGTGACACAGGACAACCAGGGCTCCCCGGTGTCAGTGGACTGAAAGGAGACCGTGGCACTTCAGGAAGAGAAGGTGTTCCAGGGATGCCAGGTGTTAAAGGCAACACAGGTCCTGCAGGTAAGGTCTTTACCAGTTAATTTTCCTGGGTAGAATACAATTTTATTTTTATAAACACACTGTATTCCCAGAGCTATTTTATTCCATGAACTGTAGAAGGCAGATTATTGCCAAGTTATCATTCCTTAATTCATCATTTTGTTACTTATTCCGATAATTATTAAACATTATATATATATTTTCTTATTTGAGTATAGTGCGATATGATTTTTATGGCAAAGTGCTAATTACTCATTAATATTATTATTAATATTATTATTATATGGTAAACCAAAACCTGTTACCAAAGCTGTCTTTACTTAGTATCAAAATGAATCAGTGCATCTCACTTGCTTCAGGCTCAAGAGGTGTGGATGGTTTCCCCGGCATAAAGGGTACAGCAGGAGTGTGCAGGCAGGGTGAACCAGGGGATCCAGGACGTGACGGAGAGCAAGGAGACCAGGGCTTACCGGGTCTAAAAGGAGCAGATGCAGTTGGTGAAATATGCCAGTACACTCAAGGTCCTCCAGGTCACAAAGGACAGAAAGGAGAGAGAGGAGTGATTGGTATAACAGGAGAGCCTGGTCTGATGGTGTGTACTGTGTAACACATTGCAAGTTATTAAAGTTTCTATTTCTTTCAGCTTTATGATCAGGTATAATATGTAGAGCAGTGAATAATTATTTAAAATTAAGAATATAGTACTGGCAAACAGCTACTGGTTAGTATAAAACTGTAACAGACATACTTCACCTCTATATAATTATTACAACATTAAAGTCGGGACAAACTCAGATTCTCAATAGGTATATGTTCTCGTACCGCAGTCTCCGTTGCCAATTGACATCTGACCATGGCACTGATAACATCTTTTTTAAAATCCATTGAACAATAAAAGAATATTTAATACCTGTAGTTTTCCATTTATTTTTGTTCAGTAACTCCCAATATACTCGTTAAAGCTTTTTCTAGGTGTCCATTGTAGAAATACGAGTGTGTAAGCCACTATTTCAGGCCTAATTGACAAGTGTTGCTGAACCGGGTGGTCTACCATGGGTTGGAGTGGTGGACGCCATGAACCTTCCCCTCGAGGTAGTCCACAGGGTACTGGCACATGTCCTTGACACCCTTTGTTTTAAGGCCTGGCAGACTGCCTGTTGCTGTGCACCGGTAAACATTTTTTTAAAACATAATTAAAGGTCCGACTAATATGAAAAGTTTCCGAACTCTGATGTTGCTATCAGTGTAATGAATGACACATGAAAAACTGAAATATGAGTTGCTGAAAACTGTAAACTTGTGACGAAGCTAAAATTAGTAATTAGTGTACTCAAATATAGTTATTAATTATCGTTGGTGCTACAGATACCACTGGCAGCCGTATGAGTACAGTCAGGAGGGGTCATGGCCTATTGAGATTCTGAGTTTGTCCCGACTATAGTGTATTCCATTTAACAACACAGTTTATACAGTACTATGGTACACAAAAGTTCATTCCCTCAGCCAGTCACAATATGACTACATTCTCTGTAGTTTGAACAATGAAGCACAATTCACCATAGCTGTATGGTTATTAAAATCTGCTAAATCAATACAATACTGTATGCTGTATTATATGTATATCTTTTTATTATTTTATTATATAGATAGTTTGACATATAGTACTTACTATAAGTGTATTAGAACATGTAACTGATCTTGTAGGGCATGAGTGGACGTGTTGGACCAGCTGGGAATCCAGGCTTACAAGGCCCTCGTGGCTTACCTGGACGTAGGGGAGAGAAAGGTTTACTGGGTCCAATTGGTCCTAAAGGTGACCGTGGTGACCAAGGACCATCGGGAGCCAATGGTCGGTCAGGACCCAAGGGTATGTTGATATATAAATTATATTAATAGCCAATACCTAGACCACAGTTTTGAAATGTAATATTGCCACTATAATACACAGGGAGTCTGTTAGTACTGTCTTCATTTGTATCACTTACAAATTATTTTTTTCCCAGTGCTATTTCAGGCTTCATGTATAGTAAAATAAAAAGTTATCTCCTTAAGAGATAACTGTACCTAATACTATACACTAATGAGTTACACATAGGCAATTTCTATCATAAGTCTTTTAATGTATTATTATACTTTTGATATTATACTTCAGAGTACTGTATATCATATAGTGTGTAGTGATAACAGACAAGTTTTACCATTCTCTCAGGTGACAGAGGTCTGAATGGTCAGCCTGGGATTGGACGGCCTGGTGTGCCAGGTCTACAGGGTCTTAAAGGAGAGATGGGACTGCCAGGCTTGCCAGGCAAGGATGGCACACCTGGTGACAATGGTAAGTAATTTTTCAGGTAGTCAGTAATTTTTTGTATATTCATGGTGAAAACTTTACAACCTATGCTGTGGTGTAAGGGATTATGTTAACTGTCTTATTAGGAAAGTCAATGACAAAATTTGTTTTACTTTTACTAATTGTGTTACAGAGGAATAGAATAGTGTAATTATTTATATATTTATAAATTTAGGTGTTCCGGGTTATGCTGGTAGTAAAGGTGCCAAGGGTGAATATGGTCTAAATGGGTTGGATGGTATGAAGGGCAGCAAAGGAAACACAGGATTGCCAGGACCCATTGGTATGGCAGGTGCAAGAGGAAGGCCTGGTCTGGATGGAGAGAAAGGTGAGACTCTTGTTTTGGTATTATCATTAAAAACATTATTATGAATTGGATGAATTGCCTTTTTTTTCTATTTTAGTTTTTGTTGAAGGGTATCCATCACATACAAAAGACTAAAATGCTTTTCTGGAAGAGAGAAGGAAAGTGTGTGAGGAGGAACAGCAAGGGTGAAGAAAGAAAAGGAATGAAGGGACAGGTGATAAGGATTGACTCAGGACCAAAATGAAGTCCAAACCCTTAAAGTTTTGCCTACATCTCTGCAAAAAATGAGAAGATTATTTGTATTAAATTAAATTTCTGTTACTGGAATGTTGTTGTTCTTAAGGTGGATTATAAATGGAACTGATATTAACAGGCTTCCCTGGAGTACGAGGTACATCTGGGCCTCCTGGTGTAGTTGGCTTCCCAGGTGCCAAGGGTGATACTGGTCTGCCAGGGCCAGTTGGATTCAAAGGTCAACCAGGAACTTCTGGACAGCCAGGTATGTTTCTATATTAAATTGTAGCACCATTGGAAGTGACTGTGAAGCCATTATGTATTTAGTCACACCAAAATGATAATATTATTATTATTTTTTTTTTATTTGATACCCTTGTCTAACATTTCCAATAATAACTAACTGTGAGAAATTATAGTTGGTTTGGTGGTATTTGACTTTTGTTCTAACAGTTGGTGAGACCTTATTGAGCTTATTTCCCAGATTTATGTGTTTCTGTATCAATTACAATGGATATGATCCTTGTTTTACATTTAATGTGAAAGTTTTTGTTGTTCATCAACATGACTAATTTTTCATAAGATTTTCTTGCCTCTGTCTGTCATTATGAAGATTATATTGTATACATTTCCCCTTCTAGGTATATCTGGCCGGCCTGGTCTAGATGGACGACCTGGTCTTCCTGGAGGAAGAGGTGATAAAGGTTTTGGTGGGTTCCCTGGTGATCGTGGTAGTCCCGGCCTGCCTGGATCTCCTGGATTAACTGGACCAAAAGGTGACAGAGGCTTCACAGGCCAACCTGGTACACCTGGCCTTCCTGGCAGAGAGGGACTTAGGGGAGCCAAAGGAGAACGTGGTCCCATGGTACGTATTTAACTTAAAAGGAAATTGAATACTGTACTTGTCATTGAGTTGTGTGAATGTTAGTATTGTACTGTAGTAAATCTTGTTTTCTTGCATAGGGACTACAAATTAAACTTATCCATAGTGAGTCAATGTAAGGAATTGTTTATTTACTGAATATCAGTTCTGACTGATTATTTGTTTTATATTAGTTTCTTTTATTCCGACCTAAACAAATAGCTTCCTCTTATCAGTTAATAATGTCTTCCTTCTAATGGTACTATATTTTTTAAGAGTTATTTCAAATTTTTCATAAACAATTGTAATAAAAAATCTACAATGTAAGAAATGTTATCTAAAAAAAAAAACTGTTAAAAGTTGAGATACAATTTCAAATTTGGACAGGGTCCAAGTGGAACTCCTGGTATTTCTGCTGAAAAAGGAAGGAAGGGCAATGCTGGTACTCCTGGTATTTCTGGAAGGCCTGGTCGACAAGGATCTGTAGGTCCTCAAGGCCTCCCTGGTCCTAAAGGTAGAGATGGATTTGGCACTCCAGGACCTGTGGGTGACCGAGGATCACTTGGACCAAGTGGACAACCTGGTCGTAATGGTCTTCGTGGAGAATCAGGCAGTGAGGGACTTCCAGGCTCTCCTGGGGCTAGAGGAGACAAAGTAAAGTTTGTGTACTTTCAGTTCTTTACCTTTATAAATGTTTTATTACATTAGATATTTGTATGCTTTCCTCTGTTCAAAATAAATTCCCCTTTAAGAACTTGTTAAGACAAAACAGTAAGAGGTTCTTTACCTCACCTGACAATGCTTTACTGTCTAATCACTCCTTGCCTCAAAGAGAACCCCCACCCCCCTGAGGAGGTTTGTAAAGCATAGTGTAATGTGTTATGTTGTAAAGATTTCCTTGGATGGATATATTGCTGATATTTACCAGTATATAGTATATGGGTTATTTGATAGGGGCTGACCTGATACCCCAGTTGTAGGACACAAAAGGAAATGTAACTTAGTAACCAAGGTCTGGGAGAGGTATAATAATCCAGACAATTACTTCAAGTTTCCTGTACCTTGACAAGTAGTCTCTCTCTTGGTGAGGCTGTACCTTCAATATATTAATTTCATAATATGTTCTAGTAATCATATTGTCAATGAAAATGTTAATGAGCCGAACTAAGGAAAAGTGTCTTTTCAGGGTGTAAGTGGTTTGCCTGGTCCAAAAGGTAGAAACTGTGAGCCAATCCCTGGACCCCAAGGATTTCTTGGAGCTCCAGGACCCAAGGGTGATCCTGGACGTAATGGTTTTGATGGTTTGAAGGGCCAAATGGGACTACCAGGTTGGTAATGATAGACACTAAGATTATGTCATATAAAAGAGGTAATCTGCTTTAGCAGAAAGGAGGTTTGTTGATTCTTGTAAACATGTGAGGAAACAGACTGTCTTGGTATAGTAGTGGGGAATCAGTTACCCCCTTGAGGTTGTTGTATACTGTATATCCAGTTAACTTACAAACCAACATAAAAATAGGTTGTATATTATGTTTTTGATGAGGATTTTTTTTCCATTTTAGGTCCTCAGGGGCTTTCTGGAGCTCAAGGACCTGTAGGAGACAAGGGTGGTACTGGTGGCCCTGGTTTGGCAGGTATTGCTGGACTAAAAGGAAGTAAGGGACAACCAGGCCTGAATGGACCAAAGGGTAACCAAGGTAGGAATGGCTTAGATGGACGTCCTGGATCACCAGGTCCCAAAGGTGATGCAGGATTCCCTGGTGGACAAGGACTAAGGGGATCAGATGGATTAAAAGGAGACAGAGGAAACCCTGGCCCACAAGGTCCACGTGGTGATGTTGGTGCAACAATGAAAGGAGAAAAGGGATTGCCCGGCCTTCCTGGAAAACCCGGTCGTAATGGTATTGATGGACAGAAAGGTGGAAAGGGTGAGGTTGGATTCCAAGGACTTCCAGGCCGCCGTGGCCTTTCTGGAGACTCAGGTTTGCCTGGTCTGGATGGTGCAAAAGGTGATCAAGGACTAGTTGGGTCTCCTGGAATACCTGGGCAAGATGGTAGACCTGGACAGCCAGGTCAGAAGGGAATACCAGGACCTCCAGGAGACAGAGGTTTTCCTGGCCAGCCAGGCCCAGTTGGACCAGCTGGTTCAAAGGGTGATTCTGGTCTTCCTGGACCTCCAGGACCACTCTGTCCACAAGGACAAAAGGGTAACAAAGGACTTAATGGCCCACCTGGACTACCTGGATCCCAAGGTATTCGTGGTCCAAAAGGTTTTGATGGGTTGCCAGGTACTTCAGGATCACCAGGGCCAGCAGGTCCAAAGGGCAATGCTGGTTTCACTGGTGTTTCAGGCCGTGATGGTCAGCCAGGTCAAAAGGGTCAGCCTGGTCGACCTGGACCTCCTGGCTCAATAGGACCTATGGGACCTGAAGGCAGCCCAGGTTTACCAGGAATGCCTGGAGATAAGGGAGACCGTGGATTTGATGGTTTACCTGGACAAGATGGACCCTCTGGAATGAAAGGAAATAAAGGTTTTGCTGGAGCAACAGGTCTTCCAGTGAGTACTACTGTAGAATTGCCTTAATATTAAATTGATTGTGTGGGCGAGAGGGGGGGCGGACTAGTCAACAGGGCGAGGTTGGCTTTAAAATGTAGAATGAGACTTACAAATAATTTGATTATTTATCAATTTAACATTTTAAAAAATGGGAATAAGATAATTATAACTTTAACTATATTTTCTTTTTCTGCAGGGAACACCAGGATTCCCAGGTGTAAAGGGAGAAGAAGGTAGAAGCTGCACAGATCAACAACAATACTTCTCTGGTACTTTAGTTGTTAGACACTCCCAGTCAACAACAACACCTCGCTGTGAAGCTGGTCACTATAGATTGTGGGAAGGATACTCCTTACTGTATGTTGAAGGAAATGAGAAGTCACATCATCAAGATTTAGGTACAGTATTTAGAATACTCCCCAATACTTATCCCATTGTCAAACATTATTATTTTTTTCTACTTTCTGCTCCAGATATATTAATTTTAAGCTATGTGCATCATTACAGAAATTGAACGTAAAAAAGAAAGTAAATTTACCATTGTTAAAGTATATATGTTCATTGTTATATTTTGCAGGTTTGGCAGGGTCATGTGTGAGACGATTCAGTACCATGCCATTTATGTTCTGTGACTTCAATAATGTCTGCAATTACGCCTCAAGAAATGATAAATCTTATTGGCTTTCTACTAATGCACCAATCCCAATGATGCCTGTTGCTGATAATGAAATTAACCAATTTATTTCAAGGTAAGTGTATTAGTTTTCTTTTCCAGTACAAAATGATACTTGTAGACATATACTGTACTGTAGCTGTATTAACTCTTTTTACATTGAGTTACACCAGATTACATTCCTGGATATGCCATATGCCACACTAAACTTACCGACGCTTTATGAATTTGTTTTTGTGTCTTCAGTACAAAACATTAAAAATAATATCCTCATTTTCTTACATTACATTGTACTTTCAGATGTGTGGTGTGTGAGGCACCATCTAATGTGATTGCTGTTCACAGTCAGTCACTGAGTATTCCAGAATGTCCTGGTGGATGGAGTAGCTTGTGGATTGGATATTCATTTGTAATGGTAATGTATAATCTTCTTCAGGTGGAGTTCAGAGAAAAATTACGATCTGAGTATGATGGGGACATGAAAGATTTGTAAGTTACTTACCCTCAGTTCAGTCCAATTCAGTATGTCTTGTGGGTTCTCCCTCTGATTGTATTAAATTTACTAAAAAAAAAAAAAAAAATCAGTTGAGGAAGCTTTACCAGGTTAAATTTATGGAGTATAGTTTTGTTGAACTCAATTATAATTTCCTTTTACAGCACACTGCTGCAGGGGCTGAAGGTGGAGGTCAGTCCCTTAGCAGTCCAGGATCATGTTTGGAGGACTTCCGAGCCACGCCCTTCATTGAATGTAATGGTGCCAGAGGAACGTGTCACTACTTTGCCAACAAATTTAGCTTCTGGTTAGCAACTATTGAGGACAGGAACCAGTTTTCACGTCCAGTATCACAAACACTCAAAGCAGACAGCCTACGTACTAGAGTATCAAGATGCCAAGTTTGCATTAGAAATTAGGATACAGTGAATTATTCTTTCATTTCTATAAATTCTTAGAAGGAAATTGTACAGGCTGTTTCAAAAAGACTGACTCAGATGTCAATACCTAAATACAGTTTTTGATGCTATTTTAAATATCTATGAATACTAATGTATATAGGTTTTATGTCAATGTCTAGTCTGTGTGGCTTCTTACTGATCATAACCTGGAGTTCATCCCTGCATGCCATAAACTATGTTATTTTATCGAAAACAATCTCATTTCAATGATGAACTTCTAAGTCAAAATTATATAATTAAGATTTCCAATACGTTCCCTGCTCAACAAGTGATCTTCATTTATTAGGTTTCATATATCCATAAGGTGCTCTCTCACATAATAGTCTAAGTCCATGCAAAAACTTTTATTTACAACTTAATCTGCACTTTCTACAAATTTGTGAATTCTTGAAACAAATAGTTGAAAGTATCTTAATTATGTTTGGTGCTAAAATGTTCTTTGTTATAGCCTTAGCATACTCTAAATGTTAAGTCTTCTCCTAAGCAAGCATTTATCAGGTTGACACTGCCATACAAAGATCTCTCAAGATTTTTGCTTTATATTTAGGTCCTTTATTTAGGATTATTTTTCTATTCCTTTAACCTATTTTTCTCATTCCTTTAAGTATAGAAAATGTTTAGGGAATAGTAAAAAGTAAATTTTGTAAAAATATTTGTTACTATTTCTAAACCTCACTGCCAGTTGTTTTAAATAAAAACATAAAAGTACAGCTGCTCCCACAAATGTATTTTTTACAACCAATTGTACACAAACTTCATAATAATTCCTACAGAAATACACTACAGTACTATGGCCTTATTTTTAACATATCCATTGTACAGATTTACCTCTGTATACTGTACAGTTGAGCAAGTAGAAAGTGCAAGTAAAATATGATTATATTTGGCCACATCTGGTTACCACTCAATATTTCAATCAGTCACGTTCCACTTTACATTGGCTCTGGAGTCTTAGTGATTCATTGATAAAAATACCAGGGTTTACTACAAATGAACTGAAAGATATTGCTATATACACTCAAATTTTTCTTGCACTTTCTACTTGCTCAACTGTACATGTAAAGGAACTGTATAATAGTACAATTTGGAGGAAATAAAGAGAGTATCCCTTTATGATTCATCAGTATGCTCAGGACTTGTGTATAAAGCATCACATACGGTACCACCAAATATGATCATGTTAATAAGATGATTTATTTACTTATTCAATAAAAATTTAATAATATACCAAATCTGAAACATTAGAAACAATTTAAGTGTCATTGGAAAGAATATATTTCACTATAATTGAATCACCTGTACAATAGTTGTAACATGTAAACAAAATTTCTGAAGTATTCCCTCCATGTTGGAAGAAATTCAATGATACCAAGGCATCCTATAATATTATGGGATATAGTATGGAACATTGGGCCGTATGCAAGAAACTCTGTGGTGGTGTTTGGTGGTAGTGGTGGTACGATGGCCCTGTTGTCGTTTGTTTATGGAGTTATTGTATCGGTACCATGCCGTCGTATACACCATTCTTGAATATGGCCCGTTGGTTAAGGGGGTGCGGGAGTAGGGGGACAAGCTTGGGGGGTGCGGAAATAGGGGGACAGGCTTGGGGGGTGTGGGAATAGGGGGACAGGCTTGGGGGGTGTGGGAATAGGGGGACAGGCTTGGGGTGTGTGGGAATAGGGAGACAGGCTTGGGGGGTGCGGAAATAGGGGGACAGGCTTGGGGTGGGTAGAAAGCCTGTCCCCTATTCCCACACACCCCTAACCCCCCCCCCCCAAGCCTGTCCCCCTACTCCCGCATCCCCCCCAAGCCTGTCCCCTACTCCCGCACCCCCCTAAACCCCCCCCAAGTCTGTCCCCCTATTCCCGCACCCCCTTAACTTCCATCTTTAGTAAATGTCGCTAAAACAATCCAATATGCAACACAATAGTTAAATTAAAATTAAAAAGTAGATTTTTTAAATTACGGTCATGTAAAAAATAGATTAAACATTCTTCTATGCAAAGAAAGGTTTTAATAATTATAATTAAAAATACCCCCTCCCCCCACAATGAAGTTAACAAGCAGCAACAGTATTTATCTTTACAGATAAGAATTCACCCAGAATGACACAGTGAAGGATGTATTGTCATACTTTTTTTGCAGTCCAGTACTTTAAATTAGGTACTTTACAGTAGTATGTATTTGAAGTCAATACATCATGTGTAATCTTCTGTTCATACATAAGCAATATCTATATTCAAGCCACGGGTACTGTACTACAAATATGAGACAAACAGTATAATTGTTGCCAGGAAGCACTCAGTCTGCCAGACAGTCAAATTCACATACTGTTATATACTGGAGAGTCCTTGGTGAACTTGTGAGTTTATCTTTATGGAACACTGATAGTAGTTGGTGGACCTGTTAGGCCTACTGTACAAGGTACCAACAGACCTCCCAGAGAAAATAACAGTTACTGAATTAGAGCCTGACCTAAAGACTATACTGCCACGTAGAACTGCATCCACACTACAGCATCCAGTGTGGATTATTTGGTATATTTGCATGGTGTATAAAACACAACTCCCCAAACGACATTTATCAACAAAGGACAGCGGGTCATTTTCAAATACCAAATCCTACAGCATAACATTAGATTATTTTCCTCAATAAAAATTTTACGTCATTTAGTGATGTAGTTTTCCATTATTGGGCAAAATTTTCCTTCACATACTGTACTTCTTAGTGAATGGGGAGGTGTGACTGGGTTCTTTGGATGCAAAACAACATTCATGTGGTAGTGCTAGTTACCTTTGTTTTCTTTCATCCATTAAGCCTTGAACAGTATAGTGTAATTGCTCTGAAAACCTAATAAAGGAAAAATTACTTGTAACATGCTTCTGACAATCGCTTCCCATTTTCTCCTTGTCAATTCCTCCAGCTATAAACTTAAGCATGGCATCAGAAAATTCCTGAGGAGTCTGCTCACATAGGAAGCCAGTTTCTCCACTCACAACAGTTTCCTTAGGACCTCCACTGTTGACTGCAATCACTGGTGTACCAACATACATTGCCTCAATAGGTACAATTCCAAAGTGTTCCTTATCTGGGGTATAAATGAGGCACTCTGCTGCTCTCAGAAGGGCAACTTTTACTTTGTCTGTTGGAGACTTGAGAAAAGTAACCTTGTCATCTATATTCAGCTCATTAGAGAGCTGGACCAACTCGGCATAATGCTCGATATTTTCCGTCACTCTGTCATCATAACCTCCTGCCATCATGAGGTGAATATTACCAACTTTATCCTTGTCTGTCTTGTCTACTAACAGTTTCAAGGACTGAAGAGCCAAACTGAGATTTTTTTTTCGTTCGTACCTATTCAGAGAAACAAATAAGAAACTTTTATCAATATTAATTCCAACATCCTTTAAAGTTAAATCAGCATTTCTATCAAAGCTATCAAAATCTAATGATGGGTAGAGAACAGATGGTGAGGTTTTGATGGATGTAAATGTACTCCTGTAAACACCTGCAGTAAAATGACTATTGACTAAAACACAATCTGCTTGATTCGTTGTCTTCTCTTCAAGCATATCCAAAAAATACCTATAAATCCTCTTTGGAAGTGACCTCCTCTGGGTAAGAAGCTGGTCTGGGAAATGACAGTAGAACAATATTTTCACCTTTCCTCTAAGTCTCAGAAAAGGTATACAAGCTGATACTTGATCCACAAAGGCAACATCAAAAACTACTCCACTGAACAACACCAAGTACAAAGCAACATAGATCATGCGAACATATGCCCAGAATGCAGCGAGCCTCCCAAAGGTTGATCGGGGGAGCCAGTCACCAACACACGTCACTTCCAGCTGACCGTCGTTGGTCTCGGGAAAACAATGGCTGGGATCATGGTGGGCCGTGAAAAACTGGACATGATGATCTTTCCTCTTCAGAGCCAACGCTGCATCAACCACCAGCCGCTCGGCGCCTCCAATACCCAAGTCAGGGTGCACAAAAACTACTTTCACCATCCCTGTAATAAAAAAGATTTTGTAGGGATAATAAAGCACTAACCCTCACACCAAATATACTGTAATTGGAACTCTGTAGCTTAAGGGGGTGCGGGAATAGGGGGACAGGCTTGGGGGGGGGTGCAGGAGTAGGGGACAGGCTTTCTACCCACCCCAAGCCTGTCCCCCTATCCCCCCCCCCCCCAAACCTGTCCCCTACTCCTGCACTCCCTTAAAGTACAGTCAGTAATCACTAGGTTCACACATGGTTTCTTTATGGGGAATAAATACAGTTCTAAGAGAGTACAAGAAATTGATAAAGATGGGTGTGGTGGGTAGTGAAAATAAATCTTTACCAAACCTTATACTAATCCTCCATATTGCCTAGCCTATATGGGTCATTAAAGCAGTATAATAGTAACAATTTTCAGGACCTCAATATTATATGGAATGTTTGTTACCACTGTATCATCCTGTGCCCCCAGAATAACTTTGAAAAAAAAAAAATCTCATGATTTATAGCCAACTTGAAACTTTCCTTCACTATACTGGATATATCTACAAAATGAATAAATAGAATATGAAATTTATGACTAGTGTACAATCGGCAAAAAAAGTACTGGGATCACCCTTATATTGAAATTAACTATAACTAGCCTATGCACGGGGGAGTTCCAATATTTTTTTTGCCGACTGTATATTTTTTTTAGTCACTATGCAATTTCAACATCATAAATATCTTGACTCGGTATCATACCCAGGATATAAGTTAGTCAACATCTTCACTATTATGTTCACTATATATCACATTATGCAGTAAAATGTCTTCACTACCTTTCCTTCAACTATACATCCTCACATCCAACACCTCGAAGATAAACAGATTGGTGTGTCAAGCTCATCAAATGTGAGGGTCTTGGTCCCCTGTTGGCTGCTGGGGGTTTTTTACAGCACCTCGAGATTACGGTAAATATTGAAAGAATTACCGTTATCGCGTGTGGTTTTTCTACCTTCATTACCCACTTATTTAGACCATTCTAAGACACTTTTCTTCTATGGCATTTCCTCCACAAATGCCCCATTTCCAAGATAGGGCATATTCAAATGGGGCATTTTGAAATTAGCCTGACCTAACCTAACCTAACCTAGACCACAGCAAACTACCGGGACCTAACCAGGGCAAACTACCGGGACCTAACCTGGGCAAACTACCGGGACCTAACCTGGGCAAACTACCGGCAAATAACCGTGGCAAAGTACAAGAAATGACCGGGGCAAAATACTGGGGCCTAGCCGGATCTGGCAACACTGCTACAAAATGGTAATTCTTTCAATAAATACCAAATTAACTAATGTTAGTTAGTTACCTATTACTTGCTGGTTGGCACTTGTTTCTCGTAGTGTTGTTGTTGAATTAGTTACTTGTTACTCACTGGTACTTGTTTCTTGTTCCTGGTACGTGTTTCTATCTTGTTGAATAATTTACCAGATACAGGTACAGAACTCGTATCTCTTGTAGTGTAGTTATTGTTGTTTTTTATTATATTTCCATTAGCTTATGTCGTTGGTAACTTAGTATTACACTCAGCTAATTATTATTATTATTATTATAAACTCAGCTAATTATCATAACTCAGAATGATAATAATAATAATAATAAGAAAAATGAATGGGAAATGAACACCACCACACCCATCCACTCAGCTGTTAACACGACCACCATCTGTAACGATTATGGTGGTGTTGTTTTTATTTTCAACGGCACCTTTTGTCCTTTTTTTTTTCTTTTTTCTCTCTCTCTTTTTATTTATTTTTTTTCCTCTCTCTCTCTCTCTTAGAATGGTCGGTAAATAAGTGGGTAATGAAGGTAGAAAAACCGTACGCAATAACGGTAATTCTTTCAATATAAATGGTCATCAAGCACTGACAAGCAGACCTGCTGGCACCACTGTTCATTTGTAAACAAGTTGGCAACACTGTTCAGATATAAACAAGTATTATAATTATTAAACCAACCCCACGTGAGTCATGACTGAGTAATGTCACAAAGTAGCACGGACCAGGAACTTCACATCAAATAACAAGTAACAAGTAAGGGTAAATATTGAATGAATTACCGTTATTGCATACCGTTTTTCTACCTTCATTACCCACATATTTAGACCATTCTCAGACTATTTTCTTCTATGGCATTTCCTCCGCAAATGCCCCATTTCCAAGATAGGGCATATGCAAATGGGGCATTTTGAAATTAGTCTGACCTTACCTGACCTGACCTAACCTAACCTAGACCGCATCAGACTACCGGGACCTAACCTGGGCAGACTACCGGGACCTAACCTGGGCAAACTACCGGGAAATGACCGTGGTAAAGTACAGAAAATGACCGGTGCAAAATACTGGGACCTAGCCGGATCTGGCAATTCTGGCAATGGTAATTCTTTCAATAAATACCAAATAATCCCTGTATTGTCTATAGGTATAGATATCTTGGAGGAAATGCCATAGAAGAAAATATTCTTAGAATGGTGTAAATTAGTGGGTAATGAAGGTAGAAAAACCGAGCTCAATAACGGTAATTCTTTCAATATTTACCTAGTAAACTTTTATGAGACAGTAGTGCCTTGATTCCTCCAAAGTATGGCAACGAAACAGGATCAGATGAACAAAAATAATGGTGTTCTGTTGCTTGGAATAGTTTGGAGGAATCATTTGCTCCAGATTTACCACCCAAAACAATGTGCTATATATCCCTTTAAGGTTGTATATAATTCTTTTTTGTTACATTGGAGTGCCTTGATTCCTCCAAAGTATGCCAAGAAACAGGACCATATGAACAAAAATAATGGTGGCGTTCTGTTGCTTGGAATAGTTTGGAGGATTCAGTTGCTCCAGATTTACCAACACACAAACTTTCCCCCTTATACCTCCTTGTTTTAATGCTTGCAGGTCACAAGTAGACATCTATTAGAAGTTCCAAAATGGGGCAGATATGCAGTGTGTGTTGTTGCAAGAATACTGACAGGCCTAACTCCCTCACAAACCAAGTAGAGAAGAGTGAGGAAGCGGCGGCCCTCTGTGACGAAGAATCCACGAACGCTTGCACAAACGTTTTACAGACGAATGAAAAGCAAGAAATTCAAAAGGAGGTTGGGAATGTTAAGATCGTTACTCCTACTGAAGCCTCACCTATTGTTCCTCAAGTTCAGTTTAATACAAATGCCTTACAGACCAGCGAGACGCATGAAATTCAGGATGGTGAAAGGGTCAAGATATTTACCTCAGAAACCACACCTGATATTCCTCAACTTCAACATCAAGATTATATCAGCTCTCCTTTGTTGTTAGATAAGGATACAATAGATTATGTAAAGAGAAGCAGGGTAGGTACTGTATATTGTACTGTATATCCTGTCTCCTGTAATTATTTTTTAAGGAGGTAATTCTCTTTTGTTATATTGGAGTGCCTTGATTCCTTCAAAGTTTGCCAGGATACAGAATCAGATGAACAAATAAAATGGTGTTCTGTTGCTTGGAATAGTTTGGAGGATTCAGTTGCTCCAGATTTACCAACAAAAAGTTCACAAGGTCATATGCAATAAATCTCACAAGGGAATATGTAATTGAGGGGAGCTTTGGTCTTCTCTGTAACTGGGTTCCCATTTCTTTGTGTCAAATTAAGAGATTATTTTGATTACCTATTAGTGATGTACAGTAGTACTTGTTACTGGTACTCTTTAATAATATTGTTTTATTATGTTTTAGGTGATGGTTGTACTGAAGGGGTTGCCAGGATCCGGCAAGTCTCGTATTGCACGGAAAATTGCAGAGATATACAAGGACACTGTAATTTGTTCTGCAGATGACTTTTTCATCCAGGATGGAGTGTTAGTACAGTGTTGTTCAATTCAAAGTGCACAATTATTATTATTTGCAGTTGCTAATTAATTGGACAGTGTAGTAGTCGGCTGTGTTTTTTTTTTTTATTTAATGAGAGTTTAGATACTGTTTTGCATTACAGATACAGTAGTGTCCAGCATTATGCAGAAATAAACTTAGGGATATTCTGCAATACTCTATCTGGTTCTTGGTATCTCAAAATTATCAAATAGTAATATAGTCATCAAGTACTGATGTTGTGTGAGAAATGATCAAACAAGGCTTGATCAAGGACACTTTAAATGTCACTGATATTTGTAACTGTAATATGAGTATCCTGGATTCTTTTTGTAGATAAGTGTCATTAGCAGAATTATGTGTGTGTCTTGAGGAGGGAAAGAATCAAGACATTAATACTTGCAGGTACAAATTTGATAAAGATGAGCTCAAGAATGCACATGAAACTTGCCAAAAGAAGGCCTTGGAAGCTGCTCAGAGAGGTCGGAATATCATCGTTATCGACAACACAAACGTACGCGCTTGGGAGAGCAAGTACTACCTGAAACTGGCCGGACAATATCAGTATGTGCCGCTGATACTGGAGGCTGCTACACCGTGGGCAAAGGATCCAGACGAACTTGCCAAGAGGAACAGTCATGGAGTTACCAAAAATGTGTTGGAAAGAAAGGTAACCTGAGATTGGACCCATCACCATCACAGCTCCAATTTTCTATTTTTTAAAGGGGTGCGGGAGTAGGGGGACAGGCTTGGGGGGTGCGGGAATAGGGGACAGGCTTGGGGGGTGCGTGAATAGGGGGACAGGCTTGGGGGGTGCGGGAATAGGGGGACAGGCTTGGGGGGTGCGGGAGTAGGGGACAGGCTTGGGGGGTACGGGAATAGGGGGACAGGCTTGGGGGGTGTTTGAATAGGGGGACAGGCTTGGGGGGTGCGTGAATAGGGGGACAGGCTTGGGGGGTGCGGGAATAGGGGGACAGGCTTGGGGGGGACAGGCTTGGGGTGGGTAGAAAGCCTTCATACTAATGCCAACACAAATATGTAATGTTTTCCAGGTAAAGGACTATGAGCCAGTGTTACCGTTGTATTATTGGTGGTACTTGAACAAGGCAGACTCGAATGCGGTGATGACCTTGGCACGGGATTGGCTGAGAAAAGCTCTGAAAGTCCACGAGTTCTTCCAGGATTTCTCCACTATTACAAAGCTCTCAACAGTTGATGGTACTGTACTGTGCTCTGGTAAATAGTTTTGACAGAATATAATGGCTGGACTGTACTAAGATAGAAGTAGTTTCTGACAAGTGGTAATATCATGTGTCAGGTCCAGGTCTAGTATATCATGTTAGAATTGTTGTATCCTTCAAATAGAACTTAGCAGTTTTGTTCATTGAGTAATTAAACTTGAATCGTTTCAGATATGTTGAATTACTATGGCAAGAGTCAGCAGTCTGGTGGATATGGTCTTCATGTCACTGCTTGTGTTACAAGGAAGGGCAAGGAAGAAAATGCAATGAAATACATAACTAGTGATGTGGTTAGGAAATCACTTGGTAAGTGCTTTAGTTTTCCTATAATTGGGTTTGTCATTACACCAAGGGCTTTTGGAGCAAGGTTAAGGCTAGGAGAGAATGCATTAGAATTGTGGGGTATGAATGATAATGAAATTGAGAAAGAAGAACATTTACCAGACAATACAGATACAGGTGTTAAATCAGGGAATAAAGTAGAAGCATCATCACTTACAAAAACATTTGAAACTCACTGTAACTTGGAGGAAGAATCAAATAGTACAGCAGCATGTCTGACAGTTGTACCTTCACAAATTAAAGATGTGAGATTTTCCCCAACCATTGGCAAAGGTAGTAGAGCTCACCTAACACTTGGCTGTGCCCCAGGGATACATGCCAAAGTAACAGGATTTGATTTAATTAAAGTTATTTCACATGAACAAGAATACCGGAACATGAATAGAGAAGGTATGAATAATGCACAAAACTTAGAGAGATATGATATAACTGGTGGAGTATTGATTCCATACGGTGAGGGTGTGTGGGTCGTGTATCCTGAAGACGAAGTAATTGTTCAGTCTTTCTTTTCTGCTTATTATTAAGAGTTTATAGAAAGATGTACAGTTGGACACAGGAATTAGTGGTACAGCCCACGTGAAAGATACTTGTTCCATTTGAGTAACCAGTGTCTATCATCAGGTAGTTGCTTTTTATTACCATCCTCAATACTGACTTCTGCCCCTGATGTCTCCTATTTAGCACTAAGGAACTTTATATTGGGAGAAATGGACCATCTTTCACTTGGGCTGTACCACGAATTCCTGTGTCCAACTGTACAATTTGTCTCAGCATCAACTTTTCCTCGCAGCTATCACTCCTGTAACACTACCAAATGTTCTTCCAGGATTTTGTAATTTGTTACCAGATAGACTAAGGAATCTATTGAGCCTTGTGTTAAATGTCAAGTACTGTACTGTATTGAATACCGGTATATTAGGGTTGAGATGTAGTATGTGTGTGTGTGTTTGTTTTGGCAGTTTGTTTGGGAGGGTGTGCGACGTGACGAGGCTACCTCCAGGGTGGAGATGAAGGCCTCGTATATGTATGTATGTATGTGTATATGAGTGTGATATTGAGGTCTATTGAATAAGTTGTGTATGTATCTGTATAGTCACAAACACAAGTTATGGATCAATTATCCATCTCTAAACTGTGATATAAAGGTATTATAATTTATATACCAATACATATAGAGTTACAATAAAGAAGTACAAACTCATTTCCCTGTAATATTTATGATAAATTTAAATACAGCACAATTTAACCAACACCCCCAAGATTGATGGATAGTTAATTTATTAAGTATAAAGGCATTAGAAGTAGGTGTATAGATTTTTACAACCACATCAGTAAAATATCGGTAGATTTTCAGGAGAAATTATAAATATTTCAGTAGATTATGGCAATATCCATAAAAATTTCGGGATTTCTGGAGATTCAACAGAATTTCAGTAGATCTATCGATATTTCGGTAGTCGTGCTGACTGGACCAATTAGAAACATCAAGAGCCAACCTTATAATAAAACCAATGTCATGAAAACCGAAACCGTGGTTGTAAAATTTGTTACCGAGACTTTCTTTAAGAATAGTCAATTAACACACACATACACACTCTCTCTCTTTCTCTCTCTCTGATGTAATATTGTAACATGATACTACCACTCACTTTAGGTACAGAAAAATTACGGTAAATATTGAATGAATTACCGTTATTGCGTACGTTTTTTCTACCTTCATTACCCACATATTTAGACCATTCTAAGACTATTTTCTTCTATGGCATTTCCTCTGCAAATGCCCCATTTCCAAGATAGGGCATATTCAAATGGGGCATTTTGAAATTAGCCTGACCTTACCTGACCTAACCTAACCTAACCTAGACCGCATCAGACTACCGGGACCTAACCTGGGCAAACTACCGTGACCTAACCTGGGCAAACTACCGGGAAATAATCGTGGTAAAGTACAATAAATGACAGGGGTAAAATACTGGGACCCAGCCGAATCTGGCAACACTGCTACAAAACGGTAATTCTTTCAATAAATACCAAAATTACTAACCCTAATACATGTACTGCTAATATGAAAAACCTAACACCACTGAAAATAGTCTATTACATTTAGGTAATATAGCGACCAAAACTAACCAAAATAACTCATTAAAAAAACCCACTAACTATAACCAATAACAAGTTCTACAAAATGATGAATATATAACAAACACTAATACGAATTAATATTATCTGATACCAACAACAACAACATTTAATAATCAACGTTTAGAAGTACAATGATCCAATAGACAACGGCAAAGAGGAGGAAGACCACAGTATAGCCAATCCTAGCCATCACCATCACTTTGTTGTTGTTGTTGTTGGTTGTTGTGGTTGTTGTTGTGGTGTTGTTTCTGTTGGTAGGGAGGCGTAGTGACAGGCGAGGTATCTTCTCTATCTCGTCCTCCCAGCTGTTGACTCGTTCTTTGCTGGTGTGTTGTTGTTGGTGGTGGTGTTGTCCTATAGAGACGTGGCGCTTTCGTCGTATCCCGTAGGAAACCCTTACAGCCACGTCAACCACCACGTGGAATATCACCTGTAAACACACACACACATACATATTATAATACAGTATATACATTAAGAAACAAAGCACACACATGCATATACATTAATAAGACCCCCCCCCCCACACACACACATTAATAAGAACCCCTCCCCCCCCCACACACACACACACATTAATGAGAACCCCCCCCCCCACACACACACACTTTAATAAGACCCCTCTCCCCCCCACACACACACACATTAATAAGACCCCCCCCCACACACACACCCACACACATTAATAAGAACAATAAACACCCCAACACACATTTATAAGTCAAACACACACTTGCATGGTATATAATATTTACCTTAGTGAAGATAAAGGTGATGGCAAAGAAGCACCAAACATCGATGGCTTTGACGTACGAAGTCTTGGGCAGGCCGTTGGAGATCTGCTGGTAGAGGGCATAGAGAACCAGCAGTGTTGTAAGGGCCATCATCACCCTTAAGTCACAGTTCTCCCTCTTACAGAACAGACTGGCGAAACTAATGAGCATAAGCATGACGGTGGGGACATAGGTGGAGGTGAAGTAGAACCAAAAACGTCGGTAGAGAGTGATGGTGATGTCTGCCACGCTGTAGTCTTCTTCTTGTATGTGTTGTACTGTTACTTTCCCCACCTCGTACTCCGTCAGTAGTTGCTGCATGTGGAAGGAAGGAAGGCAGATAGAGTCGTATATGCAGGCTGTTTACTTATGTCAAGGAAGGCGGGTATTTGGGTTTAGATAGATTGAGAGGAAGGTATTGTTCTCTCTTCCCTACCTAACGATACCAAATCCTTTTTCAGTCATTCATAACTACTACCCATCCCACAACACATTACTTTAATCATCATCATTTTCCCACCATGCCATC